>PVLC010001963.1:42746-65844 GCA_004027655.1 Graphiurus murinus
AAAAAAAAAAAAAAAAAAAAAAAAAAAAAAAAAAAAAAAAAAAAAAAAAAAAAAAAAAAAAAAAAAAAAAAAAAAAAAAAAAAAAAAAAAAAAAAAAAGAGCAACGGAATGAATAACAGAACCAAAATGTCCATGAGCTGATGAAAACTAAACAAAATGTGTTATATCCATACAAAGACATATTATTTGATAATTAAAAGGGAGGAATTAGCCAGGTGTGGTGGCACATGTCTGTAATCCCAATACTTCGGAGGCTGAGACAGGAGAATTGCAAGTTCAAGGACAGCCTGAGCAATGTAGCAAGATTCTCATCAACCTAGTGAGACCCTGTTTCAAAACAAAAAATAAAATATTCTGGAGGTGTAGCTTGGAGATAGAATGTCCCTGGATTCAATCCCCACTACCACACACACACACAAAAAGGAATGAAGTACTAAAACATGAATGAACCCTGAAAACATTATGATAAGTGAAAGAAATTAGTCACAAAAGACTACATGCTATATGATTCCACGTATATGAAATGTCTAGAATAGATAAACACATAGAATCAGAAACTAGATTCATAGTGGTCAGTGGCTAGAGGAAATGTGGAATGGAGAGAAGTTGCTAAATAGTATGGAGTTTCCTTTTGGCATGGTAAAAATGTTCTGAAATTAGATATTGCTAATGATTGCACAACCTTGTAGATATACTTTGTTCTAAAAAACACTAAATTGTATTTTTTCAAATGGTGTATTTTACTTTATGTGAATTATAGATCAATGATAAAAAGATGAATGAAAATGATATTGGAGTGTGTGTTTATATATTAATTTTATCTTTTCCAAAATTTCTGTGATATGGTTAACTAACTTTTAAAATATAAAAGAGAAAAGAAAAAGTCAGACAGGTCTACAGACCTATGGAGAAGAATAAGTCAGACATAGATCTTAAGAGAACCATAAGTACTGGGGACAAACACATCATAACCAATTACCAGCTGTGTTCCCAGCTACAACTAGAAAGAAGAGATTATGACTACACAGGAAATGAGTTTCTGAGCAGCTGATCTCTGTTGCCATGGCAACTCAGAGGTCCTGATCTCCTTGAGATGCAACACCAAGTAAATACATCAAATCCTTGCTAAAAAAACAAAAATGCCTTTAATCCTTCCCCCATAACAGTATCATAGTCAACAGACTGGTTCTTTCTAAAAAACTTGTCTCACCATCTCACCACTTTTATTATGCTGAGTACAATGTACAATGGGTAGAGTAAGGTGGAATATGACTTTTATTGAGTGAACTGGGCAATGGTGGAGGTATTGATTCTTAAACATTAACATAACTTACATGTTGGTGGGAGGACAGACACAATTAACATCCAAAAGTAATACATGTAGTTTATTAAGCTATGAATAAGGCCTAAAGGGAAACTATAAAAGAGGGAGATATGAAGCGTTGTTACAGAGAGATGAATTTTTAGGTTAGAGACCAGGGAAATCCTTACTGAAACAGGATGTTGGGTAAATACATGAAGAAGAGAGCAAGGATCGATGCAGTTTTCTGGCGGTATGGGGAGCTCTGTTCACAGACAGGAATTCAGACCAGAGACAAGCTTAGACCAGGGTAATAAATGGAGATGCTACAAAGAGGTCTGCTTCTGGACTGATATCTTCTGAAGGGAGAGCTGACAAGATATGTTGATAAAATAGCTTAATTGAGAATTTAAGTTTTGCTGCAAACTCTGTTTATAAGGAACTTGGAATAAGGTAAAGGCGCTTAATGATTCTCTCCATGCATACAGTAGGTTGTCTACAAGAGTGAATCTTTGGAAGTGGAGCAAAAATTCTTGTAATGAAATAGAACACGAGGTCAATTATATGGAAACTATCAAAGAAACCGGAGCTGGTGTGAGATTCTTCAGGCGAAGGTTCTCTGTTAGTTTGAACCCACTGCAGGGATAGAATGTATGACTTCTGAAATATTTAACATTCCCAGAGCTAGGAGATAGTTACAGCTTGATAATTAAACCATGACATTAGTCCTTGATTTTTCTTTGTAATTACTGAGTTTAACCAGCCTACACTCCAACAAATGTGAGAGAGCTCACACAGTACTTCTCAGATCAGAAGTTTGAGGCTAACCTTGGCAACTTAGTGAGACCTTGTCTCAAAACTAAAAAAATAGCCAAGTGTGGTGGTACATACCTGTAATCCCAGTGCTTTGGGTGCTCAAACAGGAGGATTACAGGTTCAAAAACAGCCTCAGCAACATAGAAAGACTTTCAGCAAACTATCAAAACCCTCTTTTAAAACAACAACAAAAAATAAAAATAAAAATGGGATGGGAGTGTTCCTCGGAGGTAGAATGCTCCTGGGTTTAGCCGGGTGTGGTGGCGCACGCTTGTAATCCCAGCATTCAGGAGGCTGAGACCGGAGGATCCGGGTTCGCGGCCAGCCTCAGCTACCTAGTGAGCCACTCCGCAACTGAATGCCCCTGAGTACAATCCCCAGTACCGCAAAAAAAAAAAAAAAAAAAAAAAAAAAGAATGCTCCTGGGTTCAATTCCCAGTACCACAATAAAAAACAAAAAATTAAAAAAATAAACACAGAGGGCTGGGAAAGTAGGTTAGGGGCAGAGCACTCATTTTTTTCACATGAAAAAAAAAATCCTACTTGAAGGAGGAAAACATAAGTAACATGAGATAAGGGGATTTTTCCATAATATATTATAACATCATCTCATTACTTATTTTACCTTCTACAAATATAACTCAGAAATATTTTTTCTGGTCTTTCACATTTCTTTCTCAAGCTCCCACTTATAAATTTTAACTGACATTATGCTATTCTTTTTGTTTTATTCTTTTCTACTTGACCTCTTTGTCATCTTTTCACACAAAATCTTGGATATATGAGTACTCTTTACATAACATCAATGCTTCTTTTCTTTTTTAAAAAATAAGTGAAGCATACAACTTCCTAAGTGACACAATTGGGAGACTTCTTTCTCCTCTCAAAATTAATCTATAATGCATATTGTCAACCTAAATTTCTTTAAAAGAGATAAAACTTTCATTTAGTAATTTTAGGAAAACCATAGAACTGCATATACTTTTCAGAGAGCCAACATGTTGAGATTCAATATCTACCAACTATTAACATTGAAGTCCTTCATGGAAATCAGTTTTGATATGAATAAAAAGAGGAAGAGCACAACACTGGCTAAAATATTAGGACACTCAAAAAATTGTGCCCTTTAATACATTATACATCTCAATTTCTTGTATAATATATCTTTCTGGAAGTGAGCCACATCACTAACCATGGGACACCATCATTTCCTCTATTCAGCCTCCTCAGCCATAATGACTCAAACATTCCCATCCTGGATCTCCCAGCACTGATCTTCTATCGCCATCCCAGTTCTTGAAGAAAGACTAAGTTGAGGTTTGAATTAAGGGTCTTTAATTTATTCCTGTCCCTCAAAAAATCTCCCATCTGCCATCTAACCAATAATTTACCTGAGAATTTATTTCTTTGGAAGGTGTAGAGGTTGCAAATAATAAATAAAAAGGATTGCACTTTGATTTTGCCTGGTTTCAGGGGATTCTCAGGCTGTCATCATATATCATAGGTGTTTTGAAGAATGAGTGCTGGGTTATTTCTTTCCATGACTACAAGTTTTTGATTAAGTGGAAGATTCATTTTATATATTTTTCAATCTTTACCAATTTATTTTATATAATACAATAGCAATGTAGAATATGAAAGTTGTCTTTCTCTGCTACACACACAAGCTATGAACATTCCAAGTCAATGTATGCAGTTTAGAGGGGAAGGCTAAACAATAGCATCCATCTTGCTTGCTGAACATAGGAATCTTTTCCTTAAAAAAGATTAAAATTAGATAGCAAAATTTCCTCCTCCCCCTCCTCCTCCTCCCCCTCTTCCTCCTCCTCCTCCTTCTCCCCCCCCTCTCCCTCCAGTACTGGGGATTGAACCTGGAGGCATTCTACCTCCAAGTTACATCTCCACCCCAATTTTATTTCTTATTTGGAAACAGAGTTTCACTAGGTTGCTAGAGCCTCCCTAATTGCTGAGGCTGACTTTGAAACTGTGATCCTCCTGTCTCAGCCTTCCAAGTACTGGGATTACAAGTATACAACCCCACACCCGGCTAGCAATGTCTTCTTTACTATTGCTACCATCATGGAGACAAAAGAAAAATAAAAAAGTGACTTTATAAGTTGAAAAAATGAGGGAACAGAAGAAACCAAGAGGCTACAACAGTGGCATAAAGTCAAACCATCAGACTTCAATATTTGCCTTTGATAGCAGCATTATTTTTTTTTTGCTGAACTGTAAGCAACTATGTATAGAAACACATCAAACAAAATACCATGGCAGTTATTATTAAATATTTGCAAGAAAGAAAACAAACAAAAATAAATCTAGAGTGGAAACACTGTAAGATGAACATTTTTGTAGAATGAATCAATATTTACATTCTTGAACTACTCCATTCTGCCCCAATAGAAGTGTCAATTCAACTGTCAACTGTGCATTTTTCATGGATTGGGGTTTTCTAGTTATTATGTTGTATGCTTGGAACAAAGTGTGTGATAATAAATACTTATCCACAATGAACTTTAAGTACACAGCTGAAAATAAATTTACTACTTGTAAATACACACACAAAAAATGAGATTTGAAAAATCTTCAATCAGTACTTCCCAAAACACTTTATCTTTGATATTGACTTCTCTCTCCCTTGTCTTTGACCTAATCACATAATATCTCTCCTTTCTTTCTGGATTCAGTCCTCTATCTCGCTTTCTGTCTCTTCTGTTATCTCTAGGGTAGTCTCCTTTTTGATACCAATATCTCTCATGGGGTCCACTTCTCCAATCACTGACAACAGCTTGTGTGTGACAAAGGAAATAATCCACCCTCATATCATAATAATATAGTTGTTTATCTCTGTATCTTGCTTCATGTGGTACTAGATTATATGTCCTGAGTAAGGAGGGTGAACTTGAGGAGGTGGAGCATGTTGTTGATTATAAGGAAGGTGTGTAGGCTGTTCCATTCCTGGATAAGGGGACATTCCTTGCCACTGTCGTGGTGGTTCCATGTTACAAAATTCTTTCACATAATCATTGTAGGACCCATTTAAAAACACATCTCTGGAAACTCCTGAAAATTAACTGTTGGGAATAATATTTATGAAACTATCTACTTCTTGGTATTATGGATCCTTTAAATATTCTGGTCTCTGATGAAACTCAGAGGAATAGACAATCCTTGGTCTCTTTCTGCTCGTATGAATATTATAATCTTCCAGTCAACACTTTCCCACATTCTGGACTGATTCTTGATCCAATGGATGTCCTCTTGATATGGGCTGAGAATGAATTCTTCTCTTGTGAGGTATTTTATGAATGACATGATGTAAGTCCATACTTTCATTGGGGGAAAATAGAAGCTAAAGCTGGGTTCCACATTGAAGTTCAATTTCCTGTCCACCACATCCAATCTTTACTGGCTTATGTTCATTCCACGTAGTAAAAAGTAATACTTGCCTGTAAATCCAGTCAATTTTAAACAATACCTCACAGAATTTTAGCATTCATTACCAGGGTAATAGATTTATAAAATCAATGGGAGTATAAGGATATCCATAAAAAAAGAATTTGGATGTGAACCACAAGATTTATAAAGGCATAACACCTATAAATTTTGCTTGAGGTCTTTGGGTAAAGTGCTGACCATTGTGAAAGGAAGCCTTTCTAAAATGTTTGCTTAATCCCATGGTCTAGACATTGCAAGGTGCCTTCAAAAGAGAAGGTGGGCACTGGATGCTGATGACTCAACTTCAGCAGGGTTTCTGTGTAATTAAACAGTGCTCAAATACTGTGATCATTTGCTACACAAAGACCTTCTTACTCCTTCTAGCCTCTACTTATCTGTCCTTTCTCATGACTGTTCTCTCATTAGTTCTCTTATTCTTTAATGCCTAGGATTTTTTACAAACTTGAATATGGAGCCCCTCATTTCCAAATCCCAACTTCTCAAAGAGTACCAGCTTTTAAAATGCAATGGCCCATATTTTAATTTCTTTCTCTATTTTGGAAATAATGGATTAATGTTTTATTGTCTTTGATTGTATGTTTTCATCATTTTAGAGTGTCTCAATTAATTTAGGAAAATGTCTCAACTTAAGAAAGCATACATTGTATTTTCAGAAAGAGTCAAAGATTGCCATACTCCATGCAAAATAGCAGTCTGGTTCTGCTAGAAACAAACTTTTATAATGCTTTCTGTGGGGAAAAATGACTTGTTTTCTATTTAGACCACTGATTCTCAATCTGTCTGATCATAACAATCACCTGGAGAGCCTTAAAAACACTGATGCCTGAGAATCATCTCAGATTGATGTAATTGATCTGGATTGAGGCCAGGATTTTGGACTTTTTAAAAGCTTTAATGTGCAGTCATGATATAAACCACTGGTCTAATCTCTTTTTACCCAAGTGCCTTGAATTATGGAGGAAAAAAAGCTATTTATCTAATAACCTATATAGCTTGTATTTTAAGATAAATTCTACCTTATGTTATGGTTGCTTTGGCTTTGATTTGATAATTCCAAACAGCGATTTTTCAATGTCTCATTGATTTCTTACTGAAGATATTCAGATAAATGTTTCAGGACATTAGATTTGTCTTATAGGGGAAAAAAGTAAAAGATTCATACATGCTTTTTTCCCCTTCTATGGAACAGAAGAAAGTCAAAAGATAGCTCAGCTAACCCATCCAGATTGTTCTACAGAAAGGTTTAAGTTATGCTTATGTAGTGGAAAAAATGTTACAGAATGGACCCACTCACATACAGAATAATAATACCACTACTAGCGATTTATGAAACACTTATTTAAAAAATAACTTTCAAGTATTCAAATAAACTAAGTGGGAAATGATGATTTGCAGTCCAATTTAAATCTCCCTAGGACAGTTCTGACTTTAAACTTAAATTCGTTCTTCTATTAGTCTCCCTAGGATATTTACTAACAAAATTCCTTATAATTATAGATCTTAAATTGATAACTTTGGTCCCCATATTACCAACATCAGTATCTACTGGAAAGTCCTTAGAATTCCAAATTTTGAGCACTGCCTCAGAAGTACTAAATTAGAAACCCTGGATGCAGGGCTCAGAAAGCTATGTTTTAATAAACCCTTGATACAGACACATAATAGCACTTGAGAACCAATGATATAGAAGATATAGACTTTTATACTTGTGCTCTGGCTCCAAAGAACTTTTAAGCTGTTATTTGCAGAGAAATGGATGGAACTAGATATTATGTTAAGTGAGATTAGTCATTCACAAAAAGGGAAAGGTGCTATATTCTTCCTCATATGTGGAAGCTATGGAGAAATTAGGACACAAGAGGGACTCCAAACAAAGGAGGAGAAACCTTAGTGGAGTAAAGAAGGTGACCTGAGGGAAATGGAAGGGGAGAGGAAGACTTGAAGAGGGAAACACCTCAATGGACATGATATACATACACAAACTTATCAAAGCCAGTCACTGTGCTGAGCAGGGGAAGGTGAGGAGGGAGAGAGAGTGGGGTGGGAACCGGGGAAGGACTGAATGAGTGCTATGTGCATGTATGCCTCTATCACCCTAAACTTTATCAAGATGTATGATTACAATGCACCAATAAAAAAGAGCCTTTGGAAAATAGTCTTTATGTTTGTCTCTCTAAACCAGAATTCAAACTAACTTGTAAAGAATATATTTAAAGGGACCAGAACTATAAGACCATTGCATGATGATTTGAGTATTCGTTGCCTCCAATTGTATCATTTGCTTCTTATTCACTTTATGGGTAAATAGTCAAGGCCATAGTTATACTTTTATTTTATGTTATTTTACAATAGTGTTGATTTTGATATAAACATGTGCATTGAATTCTATAAAAATCTATAATGGCAAAAAGTAAACAGGTTCCTGACAGTCTGCTCTCTTCTGGGAGTTTGTATCCGTTTTTCTATCAACAACAATTCTCTTCATTTTATATTCCAAAGTCATTACCTTTCCTCACCTCTAAGAAATATCTCAAGGGAAATTTAATGCATAAATCTAGTAATTCCCCTCCCTCATGCTACTCACATTTCTGTTTTCTCTATCTTGCTTCATGCATCTCACACCATCTCCTGTTTCTCTGAGATTTTCCATATAATCAACCTCCTGTTCCTTTTCATTACAAGAAGTATCCCTCCTCTTTCCAGGATTACCACTAATAGACAACCTACTTCATGCAGGAAGGGATCATTACACACCTTTACCTTTGTCTAAATTTTGTATAAAACAGATATTGCAGCAATACTTAAGTTGTAATGTTCTATTGAGGGAGAGGGTGTGAAATCCCAGGGAAGCAAGTGGCAAGAAAGGGGAGGAACTCAGGCAAAAATAAATAAATAAATAAATTATATTTATATATATCGCCACATTATCAAGCTGATTACAGCTTTATAAGCAAAGGTAGCTCTTTGATTGCTCACATGGGTCATCCCTTCAGTGCTTTATGCAGCCATAGCATCTTAGAAGAGTATGTGGAAAGAAGAAAATAAGCAGGACTTATTGAAAAGAACCGTCTACTGTATCACTCTGGTCCAAGCTTTCTCCATAGAAAATTAACTGCTAAAATTTCTAGGTTGTGGTATGAGCTTCTCCAAGAAAGTTGTATTCCTGAATGCATTAGGACATCATTCAAGTGAGGAAAGGATGAGAGTACCAATAGCTCCCATAGTTAATAGGATTTGTTTGCCTGAGCTGGGGATGTTCCTTTTCTAAGAACACTTGAAGACCTGGTGTTACTCTTGGATGGGAGGGGCTGAGACAGCTGGCAGTGTTATGTTTCCATAATATTTACAGATGAAGCTTCTTACTGCCATGGAGGCACATAGGTTCTAGAGTCTGGAGAAGTCCATAAACTGGCCTAACCAACTGTACTCTTTCAATATCTATTTACAGTGAAAGTGACAATCTGATCCTTTACATTTGTAATCTCCTATAAAGTTCTAAATATTTTTTTATGATTGATGCTTTACCTGATCTTGAAACTGAAATAGATATTTACCACATTCTCTTTTACCAGACCTCCAGATTTCCACTATCATGAGCAAGCACTTAGTCTCTTGTTTGAATGGTAAGGTGAATCATAACTTTATTACTGAGGGATCTCAGTCCTTTTAAACATTACCCTTGTTGAGAAGGTGTTATAAATATCACTCATTTATACTAATCTCTTGAAAAGAAAGCATCAGGAGATTCCCAGTGAAATCTCTGGCTATAAGATAATACTCTTCTCTGTACCCATTGTGCAGGAACATATTTCTTTGTTCTTCATAGTAATCAATGTACATTTCATCAAGCAATTCAGTAACTCTTTGCTTACTTTCTCTCTGATATATTAGGAGCCCAAAATGAAGAAATGGTACTCATATCTTTTGATTCAGTAGAATCTTTAATGTGTGCTCCTCAGATTATTGCCATTCTGGGAACTATGACATTTAATATGCAAGAGGTAAAGATTTCAACCAGGAGTGGTGATGGACACCTATAATCCCAGTACTTGAGAGGCTGAGACAGGAGGATCTCAGGTTCAAGGCCAGCCTCAGCAAATTAGTGAGGTCATTGGCAATCTAGTAAGATCCTGTTTCAAAAATAATATAGAGCTGGGGGTGTATCTCGGAGATAGAATGCCCATGGGTTCAATCCCCAGTACCACAAGGAAAAGGAAAAAAAAATCCCATAAGTGGGTCAGTGAGACTTACGGTGAAATTGGCCAATGCTATATTCTGTGTATTCCCAATATGAAAGACAGGACAAAGGACCATTTGTTGTCTGTCACTTCAGTACATATAATGCACTTGGGGTCATTGGTAATTATATATATATATCTGTTTTGAGTTATGCCTAGTTTGAGAGAGCAATGTTTAGCAAGTCTTGTTTTTGTTACAGGCTGTACTGATATTTAAGCAAAATAACAAGTTCAATGATGCTAGAGAGATCCAGTGTGGAAAATTCTGTGAGGAATCTCTGGTAAACTTTAACAGGAGAGTTGCAGAACAGCCCTTTGGAGTACAGAAATTAACTATATTCTACAAAACAATGAGCTATTATTCTAAAGAAATATACAGAAAAATGTGGTATATGCACTTAGTGGAAAAATGCTCAACATTGTTAGCAATCAGATAGATGCAAATAAAAACTACCCTGACATTTCATCTAATCTCAATTAGAATGGCAATCATTAAAAACACAAACAACAACAAATGCTGGCAAGGATGTGGAGAAGTAGGGACTCTAATACAGAGATCAAAACAAAACATAAAAACTTACAAGTACAAAAACATGAAAGATTAAAGATAAAAGGGATTTTTTTGTGAACTTAGTTCACTTTAGAAGTACTTGCAGAGCTCTCCAAGATCTGCAGAAATTGAGAGTAAGAGGGAGTTCTTGGTGTCCCAAAGCAACTGACTGAATGGGACAGTCCTAAGGCTCTAGTGTTCTTTCCTGGCTGCATGAAAAGTTAGAGAAAATTAATCATATCTAGAAATCTCCATTTTACAAAACTAGCTACTTGTATGAGGACAGTATTCACAATTCAGTTTAACACACCAATACCACCAGACTGTCACCAAAGAAGGTTTTGATAATGTCATAAAACATACAACTTATATAAAAATGAATGTCATATAAACTATGTGATATCTTTGTGGAAGAATTGGTAGCTCCATTTTGTTTCTAATATGAGTGGAGAACAAAACAATAAGTAAATAAGGAAAAGGAAGGAAAATGGTCTATTTATATTATTGATTTCATTTAAAAACAGTTTTATGGATATTACCCTGTCAGTGCTTCATAAATATTAACTTGCTTAAATTTATAATAAACTTATGAAGTAAGTTAATTGATTATCCTCTTTTTGGACAAATGATAACTTTGTTATCTTCAGCAATTTAGACAATGTTTTATGTCTCAATTTTTTATGTGAATTTGATAACTATACAGCAATTACTCAATAAATGTCCTTATTCTTAGGAAATTTAGTCAAGAAGTGAACAGTAGGAGATATTTCATTTTCATAAGATGCACTGGGTATCATAATTCAGGATTTTCAAAATTATCACAAGTCAGCAAAAGTCCTCACCAGAGTTTAGCCTTTATAATATCTTCAAGTGATAAAGGAGAATTTTTGCCCCTGTCATGAGAAAACTAAATACTCTGCATTCATATAATAATTCTAAAGTAAAATTCATGTTTTTGGTGATTAAAATATTAGTAAATCTGTACCGAAGACCTCAAACCACACAGAAAACAAATTTATAGATACTGCAAATGACCCATATTTTCAGCAATAAGAGTAAAGCATTTTATCTGAGTTGAACTTGTTAATATCACCACTGAGATTCATTTCTTGGGGAAAAGCTAAAACCTATTTTCTCCAAAGTTCTAACTCTGGTATAAAATCAACTTACAGAGACAATAATGATAATGTTGGGAAAGTATCTCATCTGTGAGACTCAGTGGGGAGGAAAACCATCCCTCTGGCTGTTTGGAGATTGTATTAAGCAGTGGACCATGATACAGAACAATAACCTTCTAGTGTGCAAGAAGCTCACAGCTCAGAAATTGTCATGCACCGGAAATTTCCAGTGAGCCCAAGAGTTATCAGTGGGAAACTTAATGAGCAGCAAATTTCCCAAATAGATATGTGTCTGTCATACAGTGTAGAAATACCAGTACATTCTGCAAAACGTTGTTTCTGGCCTCCAACTCCATTCCATATGGTATCTGCCCCCAAGAAAACTCTATTGGTATGCTGAATAGTTTGCAAAAGAGAGGCTATCAAGGATTTTTATAACTTGACATTCTAGTTTGTTCTAGGTGGGAAATCAAAGTTATTGTGCTCTCAACTCACCTTTGGTTTGAGCCTCTTAACTGATGCTATTAGTACCCTACCCCTTTACTCTTGACATTTGCCTCAATGTGCTAAAGTTATCTTGTTGCAAACATGTGCTACTCTCTGACAGGGCTTTGTTTGAAACTAGCTCAGTCTCTACATGGGCAGGATGAAACCCCCAAGAGAGTTTGTGTCTCATGAAGCAGCCTTCAACCAATGATAAGTAGGCTGTAGAACTCTCATGGGACTGAACTCTGAATAGTGACTTATTAATGTATCCTTTATGGCTTCCTCTCTTCTTTGTCTTATTTTCCTATCCCCTAATGTGTTAATTTTCCATTCGTACTTTGGGCATTGTGACTTCTTAGAGAACTTGAAACTAATTAGATGTGCCCTCAAGAGAATTTAAGAAATCCCAAGGTGTGGCTCTTCAAGCAATTAATGCCACTTTCTTCCATTTGTACAATTTTGTTTCCCTTGTGAAATTATTCCTGTCAGGTCAGGGCTCTAAAGACCCAGCATCCTCTAACACTGTTTGACTAACATCATAAAACACTCCTCATGTAAGCTAGCTGTGAAATTTTTTCTCAGTGACAGAAAATAATGCCCCCCATGGTTCAGCACATGTGATTTCAGGAAGCAATAGGGGAAGAGTAAGAGAAGAGGAGGGTATCACTTATGAAGGCTTCTAATAGAAAGGCCCTAATTAATTAAGCAATGAAATCTGACTGGCCTCCTCAGTGTACTCTCCAAGGGATGCCATGAGAAATGGCACTTGGAGATGACATAATCCACAGGATATATACTACCCGCAGCAATCAATGGCTGTTAGGAAATGGTGTTCCTAAATAAAACTAAAGGAGGATGTCAGAATATTTTCATTTCCTGGGCATTATTAATGTGAGTCTGATAATTACTGACAGCCAGTCAGAACATTGTTTATGTTTTTTGCTCTCTGGGCATTTCCTAATTATGAATAATAATTCCATTAATCATGCACTTGAAGCAAGTAAATTATCCAGCAGAGCACACAATCAATTGTATCCTAGAGCTTTTCAGGAAGTCCCATTAGACTTTGTTTTTAGCTTCCTCACTTGTAGCTCTCCTCAGGTACCTTCAAGAGATCAAGAGTGAATGACTTGGCTCCTAACACCAAAAATCCTCTATTAGAAGAAGCCTCTGTAAATAAATCTCCATCCTTTGAAAGAACTGGATCTTATTCACTTATTTTGGTTTAATGTCAATCTTCTGCCTTGTCAGACATATTCTATCAGTGACTGCCAGGGGATGCTACAAATTGACAGTGTGCATTTGCTTCCTTTTCCAAAATTTGCAAAGTACAGCTCTTCCCTTAACAACTGCTAAGGGCTCCTGACGTTCATGTTTAGTCTCAGCTATTAGTTGGACCTCCCTGGTGTGTTTAGATATCCTGATTCTATAAACAAGCTCTGCACAATGGTAAATTTATTCTCAGTGCACTGATGAAAGTTATTTAAATTTACATAGAAAATTTAAACAAAACCTTCATGTTTTTATAAACAATTACTTTCTATAATACCTTCATTTTCCTTCCTTCCTTCCTTCCTTCCTTCCTTCCTTCCTTCCTTCCTTCCTTCCTTCCCTCCTTCCTTCTCCTTTCCTTCCTTCCAACTTGTGGTGCCACAAGTTTTGTGTCAGTTTCAAAATGCAGTTCTTAAATTCAAACTGTAACAGGATGGAGGCAGAAGGCCATGAAGGAGGGGCTCTCACACACGTATGTCTATGGCAGGAACTTTATAAATACTTCCTCAAAATTGCAGCACTCCAGATAAACTATTTGTATAAGGGCATTTGCATAACAAGGGCCATCTCCAAGAAAAAAGAAAGAAAACAAACTTACTGTTCAGTACAAGGGGTGCAAACACCTACAACAAACCCCTATAACCAATGGTCTTTGTTTTATGATAGCTTTCATAAATGTCACGCCTCCCCTTTGCCCCAACCCCTTCAAATGCATCCATGGTCTGCATGTTGCAGATTGCAATTCCTTACTATTATTGAAAACAAACAAACACACAAAAAAGCTCTTTGCTTTGGAGGATCAGTCTCTGTTACTCATTTGCTTGGCTCCCTTGGTCTATAACACATCTTTCTTCCAGACATTGTTGTGGTGTGCTGGTTATCTTTCTGTATTTGCCAGTGGAGATATAGGTGTCAGAAAAAGACCACTTAGTTCATTTTTAATTGTAGTATTTCTTCTCAGTATTGTTTGATTTGTTGTATTTCTTGCAAATAAGGGTTTTATTCCATCTTTTACAAAGAAGAAAATAAACAAATGAATTGATCTTAAAACTAGGCAGAAACACCAGCAAGAGCAAGTGACATAGAAGCTGTTTATATTGACATGAGTTGAGAAGACAAACCATTTTAATTTGTCATTCTATTAAACACAATATTCACTATGGCAGCAAGTGCTCTGCTAGGCTCTGTGCTTTTTTTAGTGTGGGGTGAAAATGTAATGAGAAGATATAAATGAGACTAAAGATAGTCCCCTTTGTTAGGGATTCTATACTTCATTTGAACAAAAGCTAGCTGGGATGTGACCCAGAATCTAGCAGAATAACACAATGACTGAAGCTCATTGTGAATGATTTTGGCTTTTCCAAACATCTGAATATCCTGGGTATTCAAATGGTATTTGGCTGTGTAAAAGTAGTTGATGAGTACCGAATAAAGCACCACAAAACATATATAATGCTTATAAGAATAAAGTTATAAAAGAATAGGTTAGAATAAAATGCTTAATAGACTATTTGGAGGTATAGAAATTTAACACATACTCAATTGTGGGAGCCAGAGGTTTGCCCAGTCTAGATTTCCTTAAAAAAAAGAAAGAAAATAAACTTGTTGTTCAGTACAAGGGGTGCAAATAGCTGAAAACTTCTAGCTGGACTACTTTCAGGATCCACCTCCACTTACTGGTAAATGGACCTGGTCAGTGACTAAATTAATGGTATTCTTATTAAGGTCTGGCCATGTCAGCCCAATACATGATCCTTCCAAAAACAATCTTAGCTTCCAGTTTACATCCAAGATCCCAGACTTTATCAGATCTTCATCATGAATTAAAGCTCACTGTCTAATCCTGCTGCCTTCCCCTTTTACTTTCGCAGTGATTATTCCACAGTGAATCTCTTGTGCTCCTATCCCTGTCTTTGTGTCTGTTTTCTAGAGGAAGCTACTGAGCCCAGTACAGCAGTAACTAATTTAAAGAAAAGAGAAATTATTTAAGTCAAGGCCAGAGACTGTAAAAATGTTCTCAAAGTGATCTATTCCTTGAAGCTCACCAAGTTTTGTGTTTATATCACTATCGCTCTGAAGTACATTATGATGTGAGACTATAATGCACCAATAAAAGTATATTAAAATTATCTACTACTCCTAATAAACTTTATTTCCTGAGAAAAATTTTTGTTTCTTTGGGAAAATCACTATACCAGTATAAATGTGTTTTGGGGAGTCTCAATTGGCAGTCCTGTAGCAAGGGGGAGCTTTCTGAGGAGCTGCCCAAAGTACAAGCAGTTGGGACATGAGTTGTCTCTGGAGAAATTAAAAACAATAATAAAGCCAACTAACCATCTGTATTCTTTCAATTATAACCATGGGCCCAGTAATCTTAAATAATGTCAGTGATAAAATAGTTTTCCCTGTCATGGTGGAAGGTCCCTATGTCTCTCACCCCTCCCTTGGTATACTACTATGAACTGGATAGATTATACATGTAAAATTGTCTTCCTTTGACCTGCCTGCAATCATGAAAGCTCAAATTCTCTCCTTACTTGTACTTTAATATGACATTGAGAAAGTCATTTATTTTAGGATACTAAACTTTGGTCTAGCTCTACCTAAAACTCTAATATCACATATATTATTTTAAAGATTTATAGTTAACACTGGGTTTGTTTCTAAAGGGACTGAAGTGTCCTCTTCTCACTCTTTTTCCCCTTAATTATTAGTGTGTGCATTCCCTGGCCTCCCTCTCATACATGTAGCTCTTCAAGATTTGGGGACAGAAGGAGAGTGAGGGATATAGAGATGTTTGTATATAACTGCTACTTTTTAAAACCCTATGTTCCACTCTGATTTGTTCTAATTCTGTCTGTTGCTTCTGCTATATAGTTGGTGTGGGTGAAACTGAGGATAAGGGTTAGTTTTACACAGAATCACTTCATCACTAAGAACTCCCACACAACAGTAATGAAGAATCTCTCTTCTGTCCCCTTGCCAATGCTCCATTTCTCTAATCTCCTCTCTGGCTTGAGTGTTCCAAGTGCTTATCTGGTCGGGGACTTGGAAAACACTGAAGTTCTGCTAGAAGCCATGAGAACTGATACTGTTCTCTTCTCCAAGGACTATGGAAAACTGGGATGGGATAAAGTTACCTTCACATTTTTTCCTTGCCTTCCTATGTTATGATTATTTGAAGTATTGCTGACCTCAACCACTATAGGACTCTTACCTTCAGAAATATCTAGATCAGAAATAAGCATTAGTAATTTGTTTTCTAAAAGCTCAAACCCCAGTGAATGCTTGTAAACTACTCCACAAAGCTTTGTAACAACTCTTCTCAGTCTGTGGCACCAGATACTCCAGATCGGTAAGTAGTAAATGATATTCCAGTATACCTTGCTTGGAAACTCAGGCAAAATGTTTGGGTTACTGTCACTGTCACCATTTGGATTTAGGAGAGATAACTTGGAGAGGGAAAGAGGGAGCCTTCATTTGGGCTCCCTGCATACTCCCCAAAGATGTCATTCATGACTTTCACTAACTTGTTTTTAGATATCTGCCAGTACTGTGATGAGAGGGTGCATGATGGAAGAACAGCTGATTCTGTTGCCTCTAAGCTCATTCAGGAAGTAGGTGTACATACAAAAGACCTTGTGAGATAATGCATTCATAGGGTTTTGCTATTGCTGTTGTTGTTTATTAATTTTTTTACTCAAGCCTGGACTATAGTGAATATCCTAATCAGCATCCTATTATTCTAATTTCTCACATATGAAATGAAGGATTAGACACAAATAATGTCTATAAGTTTATTTCAGCTCTAATAATGCATGAGTCAAGTATCTCTTACAAAAATTGGGATTAGATCACTCTATCCCCTTGAAATTCATTTATTTACTCATCAATACTTTATTGGATACTAGCAATGACTCTACGAATAATTGCTACTTTATTTTTATACATATGTATTCCCTATATTATACCATGATTCCCTCAATAGTAGCAGAACTGTATTATGTTCTTCTTGTGTCCCTATCTTGCTATGGATCTCCACTCTTATTTGAAGGGTGATGATTTTAATGTAAATTACACATAATGTACTATAAGCAGCGGCTTGCGGATAGAAAAATATCTATAAATAAACAATTGTTGTTTACTTCCTTCCTTTGAGTCTAGCACCATCCTATGATTCTTCAAGAATGAGGAGTAACAGAAAATAAAGTTCCTGACCTCATGAAACATAAACTCTAACTAGGAAAGAAAAATGAAACTAAGGAATATGGAAATCTCACAAGTTGGAGTTTTCTTAGAAAACATGTGAGAAATGGATTAAAAAAGAAAATACAGCTGGACATGGTAGCACATGCCTGCAATCCCAGTATTTGGGAGGCGAAGACATGAGGATTGCAGATTAGAGGCCAGCTTCAACAATGTAGTGAGACTCTCAGCAGCCTAGTGAGACTTTGTTTCAAAATCAAAAACAAAATAAAAAAGGGCTGGGGGTGTATCTCAGAAGTAAAACGCCCCTGGGTTCAATCCCCTGTACCACAAAAGAAAAAAAAAAAGAAAGGAAATACACTTTAAGCCATATGTTCTGACAACTCTCATAATATTTGATGTGAAATAATTGTCTTTTAACTGAGAATTAAAGAATAAACATTTATAACTGAAGGTCTCTACACCAAAACTAAATAACTCACACTCATCAGTAGTTGGTGCAGTCGACTTTGTCATTAGGCTCATAGTCTCTGGAGCCAAAACATACCTAATTTCCTTGGGTGTGGTAATCCTCTATATCTCAGCTTCCTTATGTGTAAACTTGGAAGAAAAATAAATAGAATTTCCCCCCAGGGTCATTGTGAACATCAAATAAATAGATACAAGTAAAGAATATGGCTTTCCACACATCTACCACAATATCATTGTCTGCTCTCCTCATTACCAAATATATTACATTATTGAAGTTGTTAAAATGTTAATGCAAAATTTTTGAACTTTGAATACTGCTTAATAAAAGTCACTGACAACAATCAAACACACCCACATAAACTTACATGCAACATATAAGCACAGTGAAAATTTGTCACAGGTAATCTTGAAGTATATGATGACTCGTGGGATGATACAATGGATATAAGTGGGTGATCATCACATCATTCTGAAATTATTGATACCCACACTTGGCAAGCATGTTCAAGGCAAATCAATGTAAATGAATACTGCTTCTCATTGCTTGGCACTAAAAGTTTACAGGTTACATCTCTTTCAAGCTAGAATCGCATGCAGAAACAATATGAGTATTTTAATTTTTGTTCCTACAACAATTGTGAAGAATAACGCATTGTAACTTCTTTTCCAGGTCACACCTCTCTGAGCCACCACTTGGGAGACAAATCAGTCTATATACACATTACTGTAAAATTTTCTAAGGTTTCTCAAAGAAGATTGGAATCTGAATTTCCCAAACCACAGAAATTTGTAGTCATTTCTTTTCTCATTTTAAATATATTGTTTCCTGTCTAATTTTGTATTCATAAACTTCCTTGAGATCCAAACCCAAATTGTATAAACTTTAAAATCTGCAATATCTGAATTTTCCCTTTGTTACTAACTTCTTGGATTTTGTGCTTTTATTTGACTTCAGACCTTTTCTCTACCCCATTTATCTGTTTAATATCTGATGGTTTCCTCAATTTTAATTATCAGAAGAAAGGTAAATATTTACAAATTATTTTATTTTTCATGCATTAGTAAGCATTTGTATAAACTAGGTCTACAGGCTTGATTTGAAATATCAGTAAAAGGGATATGGTCTATATTTACAAATGCATCATATTAAATTTCATGCTAAAACAGATTTATCTATTTATGTATCTATCTAAAACAAGTAATCTAGGTCAGCAAGGTTATACAACATGTGGATCAATAATAGTCTTTCCTACTGATTTTGTGATTATTCTATAAATTAGTTTTTGTCACACAATCCTTTTAAATTTGGTTCTTAACTTGAATCTCTTTGCACCTTTGTGCAGCTATTATACAAACTCAGTGATGACTGCAAAGCTAACATTTGTGCATACTCAGAAAACAATGACAAGGCAAAAGTGTAATACCAAATACAAAGTTAAATATAGGACATATATGATCAGAGACCTATAGAATAAATCTATGTTGTCACTTATGTCTTAGATTTTCCAAATAAGTCTTAGGACCATGTCCATCTCTTTATTGAGTCAAGAAATTTTGTATTTGAATATATGAATATAAGCTATTAGATTTTAGTAAGAGGGGCTGGTGTGAGAAGAAATAAGAAGCAACCATCTAAGGGGTTCCAGTGTAGATGGCACAGTGCAATTAAGGTTTAGCTGACTTGACCTTCCAGGAAAAAGTCACTACCCAGATATGCAGTGTGGGCAAAAATTGGGACATCAAATTTCCTCTTTTTCCTGAAAGTGTTCCAGGAAAATATTTATTTTAAGACTGTAATGCTGAGTCTTTGGTTTCTAAAAAGAATCAGCTGATGCTATATAAAAGAAACACTTAACTTTTTCAATAATGTTATAGTAGCCTAACTCGGGAACAATAAACATCCAAATATATATTCACATGTACTTAGTAGTACCTGTGTATGCTCATTCTGTTTATCTTAGCAAACACAGGAAATGTCTTTTCACCTTCAAAACGCTCACCCATGAATACGACAAATCCTTCCTTTTGCATTATTTTTGAGGTCTTGATGAGGTAGCCTAGAAGTGGAAGGTTAGTTAGAAGGAGGATATTGGGAGAAGTCAGAAAAATATAGTTTTAATATAGCCTTTTAAAAATCTGGAGAGTTTTAAGCTGACTCCACCCCTTGGAAGCTTTTCTTTGTTTCGGGCCAAATGGGATGCACCGCCAAACTCCGGAAGAGCCCAGCCCACCTGAAGCTCACCGGAAGCCAACACCTGAAAAGGGAGGATCCAACTTTTCTGTGACCTGCCCCCACCGGAGAAGCCCACCTATGATCACCTGAAACCTGAGAGAGAGGGGCTGGAAAGGAGGACCCCTCCCTCTCTTATATCCCTCTGCACATCCACGTGTTCTCTCTCTTGCTGGGGAACATGCCCTTGGACTTGGTGGTCAGGTGACCCTTTTCTCCCCTTCCCGTTTTATTTTCCCTTTCCCCCCAGTTTTTTCCTTCCTCCCAGTTTTTCCTAAAATAAAACCTGCCAGATGTTTGACTGGTATGTGTTGAAATTCTTTTCTTCACCATATCAAGAACCTGAATTTTTTGGGGGGAACACGCGCACCCCATCACAGTCTTTACTTTAAAATCATATCTAGCTAAAAGAAATCCATATTAGAGATTGGAATTTTTCACTCCTAAACTCGGAGCTTGTGTAGGCATAACCATTGTCACTTTGATTCTTTCCTTGTTAAAGACTAGGCCACAGAAGTAAAGTATTTCTCTCTATTACACCTCTTTTGCCACTGATGAACTGATTTCTTCAAGTAGTTAACCTAAAATACTTCACATTCT
The DNA here is from genome assembly GCA_004027655.1 of Graphiurus murinus. Classification (NCBI taxonomy): domain Eukaryota; kingdom Metazoa; phylum Chordata; class Mammalia; order Rodentia; family Gliridae; genus Graphiurus; species Graphiurus murinus. The sequence continues at coordinate 63,496 of PVLC010001963.1, forward strand.
ATGCATCCTCCTCCTCCTCCTCCTCCTTATCATCATCATTAGAATTGCCACTGTGGGGAGCAAAAACGATTTATATAAAAAGCAAAAAGACTTGAGGAGCTAAGATAGCTACTTTGGGCAATTAAAATTCAGCCAGTTCCCATGAGTGCCTGTTGTCCCACCCTGAGGATAGCAAAGTTGTAACTTCCCTAAAATCAAGTGCTTCAAGGTTTTTGATCCACACCCATGCCTTTGTTTTCCCCCATTTAGATAAGATGTGAATAACAAATGTTTCTCCAAAACCTGCTTGATGCTGCACCATCTGGGTTTGGGGGTCTGTGAGGATATTCAAGGTCAGCCCTCAGTATTTATGTCACAAAGGTTGCTCAATAAAGTTGAACATTTGTTCTCCTTGCAAGGTGTGTGTCTGTGTGCGTGTGTGGTGTGGTGCCGTATTGTTTTTGTCTTATTTTCAGCTCCCAGTCGATCGGCAGAAAAAGAAACTGAGGCAGCAGCTGGCCTGCTACATTTTGGAGGTCCCACCGAGATTTGAACTCAGATCAGGATCTCTGGATTCAAAGTCCACCCAGATCTGCACGATCACGAGGTACTGAGGAGCCACTCATATGGGAGTGAATTGGGGGAACTGGTAAGCACGATACCAATAATCATTATGGGTAAGGTAACCCAGGATTAAGTGTTAAGGGGACTTCGAAAGGGAAGTTAACCCAGGATTTGATTGTTCTTTTAAAGCACCAGGACAGTGAGCTTAGAGCCAGTACTATAAGAAACCTTGTAAACCCGGTGGAAGAATATTGCCCTTGGTTTCCATAAGGAGGATCTCTTACCCCGAGAGATTGGAACCAAGTGAAGGAAGATTTAGAGGCAGCTTTAAGGAAACAGGGCTCTGCTAATTTTCCAATTTGAGGATTTTCCATATGGAGATTAGTAAATGATTGCCTAAAAGGCACTGATCAAAGAACTAGAAAAGAATTAAGAGAACTTAAAGCAACTCTACTGGAGGTAGTGATATAGAAGAATTGGAACAGGAGGAAAAGGAGTATCATTCAGTAAATTAATAAATTACAATTACGAATAGAGACTGCTAACAAATTCAATAAACGTACCAAAAGGATAAAAAACAAAAAAACAATTAGATGACAGTCTGGCCCGACCTTCAGCACCATCCAGGCACAAAACAGGCTCCTCTGGTAAACAATTATGTTGTAAATGGAGATCTTGGGAGCCTAAGGAAGTAGAAAACCCCGTAGGAGTGCAGTTCAGGTCTGTGGCTTTCCCTGTAATTGTGGATAGCAATCGACAAAGGTAGTATGTTTTGATATCCACAAAAGAGATAAAAATGTTGAAGATGCAGTCTCTGCCTATGGGCCTCATTCTCCGTTTGTTCTTACCTTTATGCAACAGTATGATACTCAAAATTTAGCACCTATGGATTGGAAAATGTTGACAAGGGCTATACTGTCTGGAGGAGATTATATACTTTGGAGGTCAGAATTTCAGGAACGAGCAATTAAAACAGCAAGGATAAATGCCCAAGCTGGACAACCCCACAGAGGTGTAGACATGCTGACAGGAGAGGGACAATACGATAGTTTGCCAGCACGGGTTAATTATGGCCCTGGAGTGTATGCTCGGATGGCTGCTACAGCAAAGAGGGCTTAGTCCTATTTGCCTGGTGAAGGTGCTGGGGAGCTGCTTACTGGAGTGGTTCAAGGACCCTCTGAGGGACTTGCAGACTTTGTGGCCAGACTATGGAGTTGGCTGAGGGACTCTTTCCTAGTATAGATGAGGCTATGCCTTTGATAGGGCAACTTGCCTACGAGAATGCTAATAAATGGTGAAAAGAGGCACTAAGACCTCATAGGGGTAAATCTCTTAATTAATATATTAAAATTTGCAAAGATGTGGACTCTAATACTATTATAGGCAACATTATGGTGGCTGCTCTCGAGGAAGGCCTCGGTTTTTCCTAAAGATCAAAAAGATATTTTCTATGTAGTAAAGAGGGCCACTTTAAAAAACATTGCCCAGAGTTAAATAACCGGCCTTCCCCAGGAGTATGTCCAAAGTGTAAAAGAGGGAAACATTGGGCTAACATATGTAGATCAAAAAGTTACAACTGAAGGGGTGCCTATTGTCCATCAGGGAAATGGATTGGGGGGCCCGCCCCTATCAAACCGACCTAAGGGGCCAGACTCCATCCCACCAGGGGGTCAGATTTATCCCCCAGGGACACGTTTATCAGTCAACCAACTATACAGAGCAACCCCAGGGAGTGCAAGATTGGACCTCTGTGCCTCCTCCAGAGCAATTTTAACCTCTGCTATGGGACCCCAAGCCATTTGGACA
>PVLC010001963.1:65944-126980 GCA_004027655.1 Graphiurus murinus
GTAGCTCAACTAATTTTGCTACCTAAATTAAATACTTCTAATGAAATTTTGTTTGATAAAAGAGAAGGCAGTTTTGGATCTACAGGCAAAGCAGCATTTTGGACAGCATTGATGTAAAAGACCTGAGTTAGATTTAAAAATTGAGGGCAAAACTTTTCGAGGTATTTTAGACACTGGAGCAGCTGTTTCTGTAATTGCTTAAAGGTTTTGGCCCCGGGGGTGGCCTATTACCACTTCAGATTCATCACTTACTGGAATAGGAGGAGTTAGTACCCCCACTCAAAGTTAAAAAATTTTAGCATGGGAAGATTCTTCTGGAAAACGGGGACTTGTTCGAACATTTGTAGTAGATGGCTTACCCGTAAATTTGTGGGGACGTGACATTCTAACAGCCATGGGGGCTGCTATCACCACTGATGTTCCCCTTCAAATTATGAATAAACAAGGGTATGTCCCAGGAAAAGGACTGGGACCGAAATTGAGAGGGGACCCACAGCCCGTTCAGGTTCCTCAACTATTAGCTAGGGCTAATGCAGATAAAAGAAGGTTGGGATATTTTCCCTAGGGGTCATTGCAGTAAAAACCACATGACAGGTATCAATGGGTCTGTCTCCCTCAAGGCATGGCCAATAGCCCCACCTTATGTCAAAATTAGATAGCAGAAGCTATCAAGCCGGTCAGAGAAAGGTTCCCATTTGTTAAAATTATTCATTATATGGGTGATATTTTATTAGCAGCTCAGACTGATAACCTAGTGTTACAAACTTTTGACTTTTTGCAAAAAAAAAATTTTTTTAGAGTTAAAAAACTTAATTATTTATATGTATTTGAGGCATATCCTACAGCAGGTGGGAGTCTACCCTCAGAGGTTAGAAATTCAAATTCATAGTTAAAAACATTAAATGATTTTCAAAAGCTTATGGGGGACATAAATTGGATTAGGCCTTCGTTGCATTTGTCTACCCAATTTTGTTCTTTCTGGAAATATCCTTAAGTCCTTTTTAAGACTGTCAAGTTGCAGAAGGTGCCTTCCTGTGTTTGTAATGAGCCTACTTGTGTAATATAGGGACTTGAAAGTTATGTGAAACGGGTGTAATAATATCTCCATCTGTGATTTTTGGGTAGGACTTTTGTTTTAGGTAGCCATTTATTGACTTCAACTTTTTGCCAAGGAAATTTGTCTCAAGGGAAAAGCAGTTTCTAGCAGCCTTGTTCAAAGAATGTTAAATTATAGTCTCTTCATAGGCAAGTATAGAAGTTATATGTATGCGGATGACTTTAGTCATCTGTCACATTGTCTAAGGCATTCACTTACTTTTTGAGTTGAACAAGAAAATTAAGATGAGGTAGTCATAGCTTTGTAGCTTTGAGCTTTTGTAGTGGTGACTATGATTGGAGAGCAGGAGGGAAGAAAATAGTAACTTAAGCCTCTTCCTTAAGAATTTTAACAGAGGCCGGGAGACTTGTTTGTTTGTTGTCAGTTCAAAGTGGCTGTAGTCATGTGGCTCTCCTCTGCTGGTAGAGTGCAGTAAAGATGCAAAGCAAAGGGTTTTTCCCCAAGGCTTCTTTGCTAAGCTGCAAAACCAATTTTTTGTATTGTTTGTCTTTTATAAAGTGTATGAGTGTGTATGTGTGTATGTAGAGTTGTAGGGGCTAAAGAGGAGCACCCGGAAAACTGCAGATTGAGAATTCAAGGATATCCAAGTTGCTTGGTTTAACACACGGGAACCCTAAAAGTGCACAAATTACAACATATGGGTAATTCTGTTTCTATCCCTGAGGCCTCACCCCTTGGGTGCATATTAATTGGAAATATCTTAAATGAGTGGACTACGGAGATTCTATGCCTGGCAAGTTAAAAAATATGTGTTTGCTGTCTACTTTTGTGTATGTCTGTATCCATATCCATAAATGTATTGTCTACATGGTACCAAAATTAATTTAAGAGCGCTCATTAAATTTAAAATGGATCCAAATACCTTTTAGTTCACGTGACTTAAATCTTTAACAAATAAGCTTTTTATTTTGCTTTTTAAATAAGAGATATTATTAAAGGTTAACAGATATTTCTTTCAGGATAAATGATTAAGAGTACATGTCTGTTGCTATTTTATATTAAAGATTACAATGCTTATTATTTATTTTAAAATATTTTATTAAAATAATAAGTTAAAGGACTGACTATTAAAATGGGTAAAGTAAGTAAAAATAAGTAAGCTTATCTTAACAGGTAAATTAAATGCTAAACAACAATTACAATGCATAAAGTATTCTTGGTTTAACATCAACAAAATGGGATGTGTTTGAATCTTATAACTGTATTCTTTGGATGTAAAAGACAATTTAGTATTACAGTCTTTTGGATGTTAATTAAATATGAGTCACTAGGGGTCGAAGTTCTAACATATGCTACTTTAAGACTGAAAAATTCTTAACCTATGTTTCAACAAATGAGTATTAAAAACATCAAATGTTTTTATCCTAATGCTAAATGACAGGCTGGAATTTAACTTGTTTGTATTCCAACAGGTATTTTTGGTCCTTTGCCACCAAAAACTTTTAGTCTTCCTGGACCTTTGACTGCTGGTAACCATCAGGCGGATCAATTAACTAATTTAACTAATATGATTTTGTTTCCTTCCAAAGGTTTTAAAGCTACTACCCGTTTACATAATAAATTTCATGTCAATGCTAATACTTTTCAGCATTATTATAATATCTCTCCAAAAACAAGCCAGGTCTTTAGTGACATCCTACCTACACCAGTAAAGGATTTACTAATGTTTGTGAATCTTTTGTTACAGAAATACCTTATAATCCTCAAGGCCAGGCTGTTGTAGAATGAGCTAATAAAACTCTTAAAATTTATCTTGAAAAAATAAAAAGGGGGAATTAGGCCCTCTGACTTCTGAGTCTCTTCGCAATCTATTAGCTTTAACTCTATTTATTTTAAAATTTTTTAATTTTGGATTCTCAAGGTAAATTTGCAGCTGACAGACATTTTTCTCACAATCTTGCCTCCAAAGCAATGGTCATGTGGAAAAACTTGGAAACTAATCAATGGGAAGGACCTGACCCTGTAATTACCCGGGTTTGGGGTTCTATTTGTGTTTTTCCTAGGAATAATGGGACACCTCGATGGGTTCCTGCTTGTGCTGTGCGGTCTGTGAATTCAAAGCAGTGCTGAGACCAGTTGGAGTCTGATTTCTCTCAACTTCGACAGCACAGGATGCCTGAACACTTTGAAAATCACCTTCCTGATGCAGCTGATTCCAAGGACGACAGCTGAAGTATACTGGATCTACATTCCTGACCCACCCTTTTGCTACACCCTGCTATGTGGGAAGAAAAACAAATTATGGTGACTGTAAATAATTCTCATCTTCTCCGACTTCCAGCTATAGACTCTTCCCAAATCCCAGAAGCTGTTTCTATCAACCACACTGGGATAGGTCTGGGTACACCTATTTGTTTCTCAGCAAATGCAATTGTACAGGGATGTTTAACCCTGACACGCCAAATACTTTAATTTTCCCTGTTTTAATTGCTTGCTTACTCCCTGTGTTCCTAAGGTTCCGACCAACACACAGGTGATGATAGCAAAACAGCCCCCTTTTGTGTTTCTGCCTGTTAATTTGTCTAAACCTTGGTATAGTGATAAAAAATTACAGGTTTTGCAAAAAAATTTAGTCAACCCTTAAGCCGTACTCTTAGATTTGTTGGCTTACTTATTGCTGGAGTTGCTGCCTTAATTGCTCTCATAGCTACTGCTAAAAATGTAACATAAACTTTGAGAATTCAAAAAGGTATAGATACTAAAATAGAAATATGTATAAAAGCATTGTTAGGTATAGTAGAATATTTAGGAGATAGAGTAGAATACTTAGAACATGAAATTAAAGAATTAAGACTAAGAGCCAGGATACAATGTCATGCCACTTATAAGTGGATTTCTGTAACTGCTAAAATTTATAATGAAAGTCAATACAATTGGACTGGTGTTAAAAATCTTTTAGGAGTATGGCATGATACTAATATGTCTTTAGACCTGTTAGCCTTGCACAGTGAAATCACTGCGCTAAAAGATGCTCCAGAATTGTCTTTTGATTTGGCAAAAGCGATTGATGATTTTTTTTAACTAATATTCAAAATGCTATGCCAAAACTTCCAGCATTTAACTGGCTGGAGCAAATACCCACTATCCTCTTTGTGGCCATTACCATCGCCATAATTTTAAAGCTTATTTTCTGGGCCCAAAAGCAAGAGCATAATTCTAGGATGGCCAAGCAAGCACTGGCCTCCTTGGCTGATAGAAACGAGCTGGCTCAGATATGGGTAAATATGATCAACCCATAATAGAGGTCCTCCATGATGGGCAACTAGGAATTACTGTCAGTAGCCACCTAAGACAGGAACTTGATCAACCAGTCAAGTCTCCATGGACCGGGAAGGTGCTGGAGTGTTCCTTGACCTAAGACAGAGGACTCTTTAAAAAAGAAAAAGAGAGGATTTGTGGAGAGCAAAAAAGATTTATATAAAAAGCAAAAAGACTTGAAGAGCTAAAATAGCTACTTTGGGCAATTAAAATTCAGCCAGTTCCTGTTGTCCCACCCTGAGGATAGTAAAGTTGTAACTTCCCTAAAATCAAATGCTTCCAGGTTTTTGACCCACGCCCATGCCTTTGTTTTCCCCCATTTAGATAAGATGTGAATAACAAATGTTTCTCCAAAACCTGCTTGATGCTGCGCCATCTGGGTTTTGGGGTCTGTGAGGGTATTCAAGGTCAGCCCTCAGTATTTATGTCACAAAGGTTGCTCAATATAGTTGAACATTTGTTCTCCTTGCAAGGTGTGTGTCTGTGTGCGTGTGTGGTGTGGTGCTGTATTGTTTTTGTCTTATTTTCAGCTCCCAGTCGATCGGCAGAAAAAGAAACTGAGGCTTTATGCACATAAAATACCACAGATAGTGTATATAATACATTTGAAGACTAATGAAGCAAGCAATATATTCCCTAGCCAACACAATGCCTTTGTGTGATTAGAGAAAGTTCTGCTTTAGTCTGTGAGTCAAATTCATGCCTCATTTTGGGATATAGGTTGAAGGAGCTATGTATACCTAGGGTATATTTTTCCATGGCAGAAGTCTAAATTTCCCTGTGAGGTTGGTAGAAATACAAAATACATCTGAAGATCTAGGTTTGAAAATGGAAAACTGTCACTTCCATATATTTTTGTGGAGTCAAAACTAGTGACCTGTTGGTATTGTTTATGGTGAATCACTTTGGCAGGGCAATAGATGTTTGGGAATGGTCTTTGTAAATTTCTATGCACAGGCATCAGTCTGTTACTTCACTGTGAGCTACTTGGAACCTGCATTCAGTTATGAGTGCAGAATTGCTCAACTTGTAGTTGTGTTTCAACTCAAGAGGTGAAATTTTTACCCAATACAGTTTTCCAGAAGTGTTCTCCTAGCCTCATGCAAAGAGTGGGATGATCCTGGTGATATGCCTATGGGGGTAGGGGTGTATAGTCTTTCAGTACTGATTTGTAAACACATATAAATGCCAAATTGATGACTATAATTACTGTGACCTTGTTTGTACCACTAGCATATGTTGATAATATTTTCCATTATAGTTATAATTAGGAAATTTAGCCAGATGTGGTGGTACATGCCTGTGATCCCAGTACTTGAGAGGCTGAGACAGAAGGATCACAGATATAAGGCCAGCTTCAGAGATATAGTGAGGTCCTTTTCAACTTAGCAAGACTCTCTTTCAAAATTAAAAAACTAAAATAGGTCTGGCAGTGTAACTCAGAAGTAGAATGTCTCTGGGTTCAATTCCCAGTATCAAGAAAGAATAATAATAAAAAAATTACATTGCTGCCTATTGTGGAAAAATCAAAATAGATAATAATAAAGTATACTTAAATTTTGTTGCCAGAGAGTTGTAGCTGTGCACTTTCACAGTTTGTATGTCTATTTGACAGGGCTGTGATTCTCCTGTAACTTATGAGCCCTTTAAAGCAGCACAAATATATCTTCAGTAGCTACTTTCCTTTACTCAGAAAGAAACTGACCTCAAACATTGCCATTAGCCGACAAAGTAATGATCCCATTTCTTGACTAAAAAAAACTATTTACTCCAAAATATTTGTTAAAGAATAGAAAAAAAGTGAAATATGTTCTGAAACAAAAAGGCTTGAATTTACTAGTAGCATAATTGTACCCTACAAAATACAACCATTGCTTCAGGTCAACATTTTTTTTCTTTTGATGGATGGCCCAACAAGGATTCTAATCCATTTGTAGAATAATACTGAGTCATTGGTCTATTGAGAAGCATCTTGCCCAAATTAATTTTCATTAATATATCCTGCATTCCCTTTCTCCAAAATTTTCTACTTGTATAAAAAGATTTACTATATAAACAATTCTAGTTCACCACAAACCAAGTGAATACTAGTTGTATTATGAGTTGTGTCTTCTCCATATATGCCATGGAGATAAGGTTCAGCAACACATGCACAGATCTCAAATCAGGCCCTAGAGGAAGCCAAGGGAATGAGAGTCCTACATGAGACTCCTGAGAATAAACTCAGAGTGTATCTTATACATGTGCATTCGGGAACTGAATCCCAAATGAAGACCAAGAGAAATGGAGTCCTAGGCAGGATTCACAAGAGGAAAGTGCTTGAGTGGGCCTGCTGATGTGCACACACAGAGTCAGCACCCAGAGAAGTCCAAGTAAAAAGGAGTACTATGCTGGATTCCTAAGAGACACATACAGGAAGTACCAGTTTATGTATACTAAAGGAATTATGTACTAAGAGAGACATGGTGAAAGAGTGTCTAATACAGGATTTTTAAGACTAGATGGGACCTGCATCGTCACACTCAGGAATCATATTCAAGAGGACTTTTAGAAGATACTCTAGGAATTTGGCCCTGAGAAAAGGCCAAGGAACAAGGTCCCTAACTTAGACTATGAAGAAATAAGGATATGAAGTGTCTTGTATGTGTGCAATCACAGAATTAGCACCCAAGGAAAGGCCAACTGAAAGTGAATTGTAAGCTTAATCCCTAAGAGGAAAAGGTCTTCATGTTTGTATTCACAAAGCAGAGAAAAGAAACCAAATGAAAGGGGACCAATATTGAATTTCTAAGAAGAAAGGACAAAGATAGATTTGCATTAGTATACTTAAGAACTAGCCTTAAGAGAAGGAAGTAAAAAGGAGTTGTACACAGAATTTCTACACAGAAAGAGCAGGGAGAGTTTGCATATTTGCTATCTGGGGAAATGTCCAAGAAAAGGCCAATTGAATGAGGTTGTAATCTAGATTCTTAAAAAGTAAGGAAGAGAAGTTCCCTGTATTTGTGCATGAAGGGAATCAGCTCCAAAAGGTCAAGTGAAGGAGAGACCTAATAGGAAAGTGTAGGAAGAGGAGAGTATGATGGTAGCCACTCTCAACATATCTGTTGTTAAATACAGATGAGCATTTGTCTTTATGTCATGTAAAAAGGATAGCACCCAAAATAGATTTATCTTTTTAAAAATAAATGGTCTTTTTCAAAATAATTGGGATTCTGAGAATTCTAATTACAATTACAAAAAGCACAAAGTAGCATTTTTAAATCATAGTCCTCGATGAAAGTCCCCTTTCCCCCACTTTCTCACTATCTTTTTGCGAGATCATTCCATATGACAAATATGCAAGTTTACACACATTTTGTTCACATTTTAAGTTAATTTTTATGACCATTTTTAATTCTTGTTACTTTAAATATTTGACAGCTCTATAAATGTATTTTAAAGCTCATTTTTGTGTTTTTGATATATTTCCAGTAAGACTTCTAGGTTTCAGAGCTGACTGACATAGTTTTGCATCTCAGCTCTTCTATACAATGTGGGGTTTGGGGAGAAGAGTTTTAAGTGTTATTAAGTCCCTGTTGGTAAAATGAATACAATAATGTAGCCTGACTTATAGGAATGTTACAATAATTAAAGAGATAATCTATCTAAAGGATTCTGGTTAATAATAAATGTTAGCAATAATGATAATATTGATGATAATTATGGTGGTGGTGATGATGTCTATAAGGGAGGATTGAAGTCAGATCATGAAGGGCTTTGGAGTTCAAACTACAAGGTTTTATCTACATAAAATGTACAAATATTGGAGATAGATATATTTAAAGTCACTCTGACCTTTTAAATCCCATAGAAGACAGCAACATGAGCAGAAAAACAGGTATCAGAGAAATGGAATCTGGGCCTAGTCAGTGAGTGCCATGGGTATTGTTATTTCACTAGAGTCAATATATACTATAGATAATTCTCCAGCAACATTGTGTGGCTTAGCATTTTCAAAATCAACCAGTTCTCATTGGCTCTCACCATAATTTCCACTGAAATTAAGGAAAGAGACTTGCTTAAAATGTGTAATTCACAGCAGAAAAGAGTAATAAAAATGTTGAAACCCATGGAATGGGTACATAGCTGTAGCTGTCTCATAGTGTTCAAATAATTAATTTAAGAGAGTTACTCTGTCTGTCTAGGCTCTCTCAACACCCTGTCAGTAATCCATTCCTTTGAAGTTAAAGATCTTACCTTGATTCATACCAGTAAGTCCAATGCTGATGTACTTTAGCTTTTTTAGTCACTAGAAAATAAAAGTGCTTTTTGTGTAGTATATTCCATTTACCAGACTTGACCTTGGACTTGTAAATTATCTTCTTCTCTAGCCTGGGCATGTGAGTTGCCTGATAACTTCCATCTCCACACCCAAATATCCCTCTAATATTATCACTTCCCCTCTAACCAACTGATTACAGATTTCATAAAAGGTCCACCTGAACCTCCATTCAAGTTCCCTGTCATCCCCTATTCTAAACCCTAACTCTACCATCCTAGCCAGTTTCCTATTGAGAAACTTTCAAAAATACATCAGAACATTACTCTGCTACTTCTTTTTCCATATCTCTAGAACCAAGCTTCTTCTCTGTTATAAGACAGTAACTTACCACATATATCTCAGACCATGTAATACCCTAGCTTTCCACAGTGAAGTATACAGGGACTAGAGTGTGAGATAGGGGAGATGGGCATTGTTATAGTTTATGTGAGATCAATATACCAGGCAACATGCCTAGTTGCTATTCCACTCCTTTCAGTCTGAGTGTTAACCAAGAACAACTGAGAAGAGGTTATAAAAGACATTTAATTAACACACACATATCCCCATATACACAATGATAGAATCTTTCAGAATACACATGATAAAAAGATTTGAGAGTCCTAAAATCTGAAGCATACCTTTTAGTAGAAAGGCATTTAGATATTTGAAGTCCAATAGTAGTAGTGTTCTTGCAGGAAACTGGTAATAAATCACTTGTGATTTTTAATTCTACATAAAACAGTCAGAATTAATTATCATGAGGTATATTTTGTGTATGTTATAGGTAGATATAAAGTGTCCCCTAAATAGCTCATTTATTAATGTTTGGAGTTGATATAATTGACTCTTGAGTGTTGTAACCCCAGATGTGGGTAAATTCAGGTGAGTCCTTGGAGGTGTAGCCTTGGGGATTATACTTGGTTCCTTCTCCTCCTCCTGCTTGCTTGCTCATTTTCTTTCTTTCCCTTTCTTTCTTTCTTTCTTTCTTTCTTTCTTTCTTTCTTTCTTTCTCTCTCTCTCTCTCTCTCTCTCTCTCTCTCTCTCTCTCTCTTTCTTTTACTTCTTACCTCCTTAATGTGAGCAAAGCCCATGTGTTCTCCCTCCCTCTGCTTCTGCCTCTATGCCCTGAGATCCACAGTCCCCAGCTTCACATAGATTGAACCTGAAAACACAAAATAAATCTTCTTTTCTCTAAGTTGCATGGTCAATATTTTAGACTATAGCTGCAAGAATGATGAATAGAATAGTGTATAAGTTCTAACTTCTGAAATGAGACTCAAGACTTTTAATTCAGTCATTAAGAGTCTTAACTTCAGCCATACTGTTTCTCTCTCTCTCTCCCCACCCCCTTCAGCTGGATCAAGATCTGAATAAACTTTAACCATTTAATTTTTATTAAGGAAGGCAACAGCACTAAAACATTATTCTCAATGCCCCCCTTAAGACAGTTTTTTTTTTAAAAATGGTGGGCCAAAACACTTTTGAGAGAGAAATGAAAAATGATTTTATATTAATAAGTTATTATGACTTAATTAATAATTATTAATTATTCTGACTTCCATAAAGCTACACTTAACATGTTTATCTTGAACTGAGAGAAAAATGGGATAAGATTTTCTGCATGAACATTTGAGTAGTAATTGCCACTGGGCTCTTTTCTTGGCCACTTATTGGAAAACTTGGATAAACGAGCTTCACAATTGTAACAAATTGTGATTTATGTCCACTTTGCCATATGATCAATAGGACCCTATTCCTTTGGTGTTTAATGATTTGCATACCCATACCAACAAATACCAAATATTCCCTTTGACCTGCAGTTGACATGGTAACCATCTAAATACATTACAAGCACATTTCTACAAATGACATGTATAGTCTCTTCTTCCAAATGTGCTCCTCATTAGAGAAGTTCAGCTTTTATTAAAGCCAGTCAAGGCTAAAGACCAAGAAAGGTCCTCCTCACCTATATTTGCTAGGTTGGGTCATTGAAATTTAAATGTTGGTGAAAATATATTTTTCTCACTTATTAAAAGGAGTTAGTCTTGAGACTTGATTTTAGATCACACTTCTGGCCAATGGTTCAGTGACTTTCTGTTGTGATTTAATTTTGTCTTTGTATGGAATATAAAGTACACTTTTTCCTATCTCTACAACAAGCATCATTTATCTGTATTTTGGAAGGAATAAAGAATGGTTTCGTGGGCTAAGACTGAGCAGGGAGAAAAGTGATTCCCAGACAGTGCTTTGTTAACCAGTAATACTCTCTATTGCCTTTAAAATAGCTATATGACAAGGAATTCCAATTCTTGATATCTATTTCAATAAAAGCTAGGCAAGATATGTGAGAGACAAAGTCATAGTTCACTCGCTTTATAAAGTGAACTGACTGAAAATGGGAAATGTGCTAAGACCCAGAAATAACAAAAGAGGTCAGGAAGTTTAGGAGAGGAGCTGTCTCTCTTCTTGTTTGATCATCCCTAGTTAATAATTGTGTAACTAAATTCAATGGGCTTGCCCCTTGGTGAGTGCAAAGCCAAAAAGCGTAACTAGGAGACAAAGGAGTAAAGAAAGGTCTATTATTTATAGCAAGTAAAGGGCGCACTGGAAATAATTTTCAAAGCAGTGTTTCTTTGAATAAAGAAAGCAAGGGGGAAACTTAGACATATTGTGGAAACAGTCAAATAGGAAAGACTCATCATCATATATGAGGACACCTTCTTGAGCATGCTTAGATTGAGATCATGACTTACATGTTTAAAAATGGCAGACAGGAATGCCTCATAGGTGGAGAATTACTATTATAATAAGTGAAGTTTACTCTTGGTCACCTATTGAATGTGAGTCGGGGTGACTTGGTGATTTTGTATGCCCCCTGAATTCTATCCCCCAAACTTATTAGCTTTAAGAGGCAGGGTCTTGGGAAGGTGATTGCATTATGAGGGAAGAACATTTATAAATGGGATTAGTGCCCTTATGAAAGAGATCCCAGAGAGTCCTTTCATAGCTCCCATAATGTGTGGACACAGAAAAGGTACAAAATCTAAATGATACTTCAGTGAGGTATGGAATCAAATTTCCCTGGGGTGCTTTGGAAAAATCAATAACCACAGATCTACCATTTCTCTGAGGCAGAAAGTAGGCATTCACCATACACCAAATTTGCTAGAAACCTAATCTAGGAATCCCCAACCTCTTGAACTGTGAAAATCAAACCTCTGTTGTTTATAAGCCATCTAGTATATGATAGTTTATTAGTCCAAATGGACTACACATGCCTTTTAATCAGTAACTCCTAGTTGTTCTTAGCTATTTCCTTGGTCTCTATTCAGTCAAATTCAAGGCTGCACACACCAAAAAAATTATATACAAATAAATTTTTGTTGATGTAAAATAGTGTCCATGTTTATATTCTATGAAAATATATAGTTTACCACAGAATGTGTGTGTGTAATTTTTATGTAAGTGGAAATAAAATGGCCAACAATTACTAAGTCTATGTTATTCATGGTAAAGAGTGTTGGGAGAAAAGGAGCTGGGGCTTTACATAGTTGTTTGGTAAATAAAATGTTAATGCTATCTGCCTTCTTTCATCCAAAAGGAACAAAACATGAATCCTGAGATTCAAGGAATTGTTGCATCTCTTAATTTTGCCTCTGCTCAGTTCTGTTGGGGTAAATGAGGCAGCTTACTAAAAATACACTTAGAGCTGTTTAACTGTTAAAAGAGATTCATTTTTCTATTGCATCTAATTGTACCCCAGAGTTTTCTTTCTCTTATTTTTTTTTACTGTGCTTCAATATTTGAATGTAAAATGCCTAAAACATTTAGAATAAAAAATTGCTATTGTCATTCTAGGAGAATCTTATTTCTTCAATGTTTTCTGTCTCAATTGCTGCTTTCCTGTCAGACATGGTTACTCTTTGCTTTGTGTAGGAATAATACTAAGAATAACAGACAGCTAGTCTAAGTTGATTTTTAAGGAAATTTGATGACTTACTCATAGGATCTGAATTTTTAGACTCAATGAAACAATCATAAAAGCTTCAATAAGCTGATGTGCCATGTCTAAAATTAAGTGTTTCTATTATGCTCCTAACATCCATAGACATTTAGAGAACCTTCTTTCAAGCAAAGGCCCGAATGATACAGATTATTTGCACTAGATAGAAGAGCTTCTAGCTGTTATCTAAAGTAGTTACTTGTTATTATTCCATATGAAGGAGTATGGATGATGAATACATCTTTGAAAGATAAATACATCCAAATAGCAGCATTTGATTATCATTAGAAAAGTTTATGTGTGTCACAACAAAATAAGAAATATTAATATTATGATATCTATCTTATTTATAAAATTCTACTTATAATAATTCATACATTTATGTGTGAATAATTAGTATATACTCATATGTATGTATTTAGGAATCTGTGTATTATACGTGTGTGTGTATGTGTATGTATCAGTCAGCATTCTCACTGCTTTGACCCCCAAAAAGTTGATGGCACCACTTAGGAGAAGGAACATTTATTTTTCTCACAGTTCTAGAGATTTCAGGGGTTCAGTCCATGTCAAGCCAAGTTACATTGACAGATCTAAGGGCATGGCTGTGGTAGGCAGAGAAAGAGAAAGTAAGTGCTCTGCTCTCACATCATGGAGGCCAGAAGCAAGGAAGAAAGAGCAAGGGGAGGAGGGACCATGTATAACCCCTAAGACCACACCCTCAGTAACCCCTCCTTAGCAACCAAACCCAACTCCAACACAGCTTCCTTGTCTATGTGAGATCTAGGGGAACATTCTAAATTCAAACCATAAGAATATGTGATTGTCAGTAATATTTCACATTCTTTGAATTGTAGATATATGACACTAATTATACCCCCATCATCACATGTCCTTCCTCCTCTCAAGTTTCTTATTCTTATCATGAGGGCATCAGTATAAAGACTAAGGATTGAAAGCCCACACTAATGCATTATAACCTCATCTTTACTTCATTAGGATCACAAAGGTCCTTTTTCCAAATAAGGTCACATTCTCAGGTACTAGGGGTTAGGACATTGATGCATCTTTTGGGAGACATAATTCAAACCAAAACAGATGCAAAAAGTGGGAAATTAAAGTTACATTGACTTAAAAAGCAGAAATAAAAGATGATAAAATAAATAGGTAAACAAAAGAAGAGAGAATTGTGTTTTATTTCATGTTAAACAATCAACCTAGATCTAATTAATAACTCAAGTGAACATTTCACATAGGGTGGTTAGGACAGCTTATACTGGCTCACTCGCCTATTAAGTTTGTCTCTGTGAAGGTTCTTTCTAAATGTGAGCTAGTTATTTCTTTCCTTTTACACATCAGCCACGCTTCCTTGTTAGTAATTATATTGTTTAAAATGTCTTAGCCAAATGTGACTATCTCCATGATAGAATATCAATATTTCCTTTGAATATTAAATGTTTACAGGTATCTTGTTGGCCATGACCATTTTTGTTACAGTTCTTTATGCTAATTGTATTTATATTTAAAAAGCTAGTGTAAGCCGGGCCTGGTGGTGCATGCTTGTAATCCCAGCATTCGGGAGGCTGAGACCGGAGGATCCGGGTTCGAGGCCAGCCTCAGCTACCTAGTGAGGCACTCTGCAACTTAGTGAGACTCGGTTTCAAAATAAAGAATAAAAATAGGGCTGGGGGTATAGATCGAAGGTAGAATGCCCCTGAGTTCAATCCCCAGTACCGCAAAAAATAAAATAAAATAAAATTAAATTAAATTTAAAAAGCTAGTATAACTATTTTATTCAGCAAAATAGTACAATTCCTTGTTTGCTTCAGAGAGAAAGATTGGATTTGCAGTTATTGATTTCCCAAAGCACCCCCAATTCTATACCTCACTGAAGTATCATTTAGGTTTTGCTCTTAAAATACAGATCTATCTACACTGCCAATACTGTCTTTTTTTTTTTTTTTTTTTGTCATATTATCCACAGGTACAAGATGCCAAAGGCAACTTTGAATTGATATTTTCAACTAATGTTGCTGGTATGGTTTTACATTGTTTATAAACATCTGCAGGTGGAGAATAGAATATACTGATAAAAGCAGGGATTCATTTTTTGTGTCTTTCCTTCTTACTCTATTAATATGTATGAAATGGAAAAACGAAATGACTCCAGAGTAGCAATCAGGATGGCAGAAACTATCCTAGATATATGGCAAACAGTCATCTGATTTCTCCTCTATCAATTGTCCATCCAAATTAATATGCCAAGTTAAACCAAAAGTTGGTACTGACATACATATCAGGGCCAATTCATGTTAAAAGAAACATTATAATGATTATATCCTCTTTTCATCAATTTAATTTTCTCAAGCCTGTTTAGATATCCAGGCTCTGAGTACTCAGAAATTGTGAAATCTTCAATATACCATAAAATATAACTATTTTCAGCAAGATAATAAATTGGCACAGGAAAATCTGAAAACAAAAGGTGTTGGGCATAGACTATTTGAAACTATGTCTGACAGAATGATTGGTACAAAATTTGAACACTACTAAAATAAAATCAGTTATTTTTGAAGCTCTAATTTTGATCAACATAACGGGATATTAATGCCTACAGTGAAAAACTTTGTATTATGACTTAAATTAGGGTAAAGATTTAAAATGTAGATTAGCTGGGGCGGTGGCACACATGTCTATAATCCCATCATTTGGGAGGCTGAGACAGGAGAATCTCAGATTTGAGACTAGCCTCAGCAACATAGAGAGACCCTCAACAACTTAGACCCTGTTTCAAAATAAAGATAATAAAAATAGGGCTGGGGGTGTAGATCAGAGGTAGAAAACCACTAGCTTCAATCCTCAGTACCCAAAATAAAATAAAATGTAGATTAATGCAACATTTACTAAACATGACAGCATTTAGACTATGTAGCAACTTTTCTATTAAAGAAATTCAGTTACAAAGTGGGAGGCAGTTTAATAATTAAAGATCAAAATGAAATGAACAAAAAGTAACAATTTTGAATAAATGTGAGAAGCTAAGACAGAAGCATGTCCTCTGAAACCACAAGGCCTAATTGGAATACCCTCTCCACCAGATTTTAGCTCTGTGACTCCTAACAAGTAATGTAACCACCTCGCCACATCTTAATTTTCACATTTGTAAATTGTATGTGACCTAATAACTACCCCCGCATGTATTATGAGGATTAAATGAGTCGTTACCTGTAAAGGATTTATAGTAATTTCAATGCCTTAGGTTTGTTTTGATTTAAAAAATTATTTTGGCAACATAAATATTGTGCTCCTTAAAACTCAAAACAATTTTGGGAGAAACTTTAAATTTCACATTTTGAGACAGATTTATGACTTTAAAGATAAAATAAATGTGAAGAGAACATGCATTCCAGCCATTTGAGATGGAATAAATTAATCTGAATACATGATCTTAAGGAAAATTTTGTATGAAAATTATTAATTAGATTTGAATAGTAAAGAAAGTATAGACATTTATTCATAGATATTTGTCTAATTGGGATAGACCTTCATATCAATGAAGTGAACAATAATATATGTTTAAGAGTATATACCTAAGCATGAAAAATAAAGGGTGGCACGCATTTTCCATCCCCCTTAGCTAAGTCAGTCTCTTGTTTTGTGTACTGATTCTCTACTTCCACTGCTGAATGTTGAATATGCCAATAGCAAAGACAGATAGTGAAAAGTCATTTTGAGGGAGATAACAATGACCTTCTTGGCAGGTGAATTATAATTAATCTCCGACGTCATTGAGGGAGCAGTGAATTGTCTTCATAAGGATAAACACTTGCTCTGAATATGAACTCACCTTTCCTGTTCAAATGCTTATATCAGTACCATCAACTATGAACTTACAGAATCCATCCTGCATCATCATAATATCCATGCACACATTTCAAAACCTGTCTTGAACAAAGGAACAAATTCATCCTCATGATATTTTCTTGTCTCACTATGTACCTCAGCACACGAAAATAGGCTAAACTGTGAAATAATATACTGAAAATATACTTTATGGTGTCACTGGGTGACAACATATTGTGAGCCTGGGGACCTAATATAAAAAGTATGCTCCAAACCAATAACCAATACATGGTACCATCTTTTTCATAACCAAAATACAAAGGGTAATAAAATAAAAGTGGAAATAGAAGTACCTCCACTAATTAATAGCAATTATAACACATGTGTAAACATTTTGCTTCCAGCCCAAGCAATTTTAGGTTTTGTTGGTTCAGATTTCAGTTTCAAAAATGAAATATATCAAATATATTATATCATTGTTTCAAATAATAATAAATCATGTACATATGAACAAGAAACTTACAGTCCCCATTTTGAAACATTATTGTGGGTAGAACTATTTTCTACTTAGGCTAGTCTACCTGCAAAGTCACACAAAACAAGAAGTTAAACTTGATCAAAAAATTTTGGGTCACCAACACATCCACTAAAGAGATACATTTTGCTTTTGCTAAAGTTTTGCTCAGTCCTCTGTGAACTATAGTCCCAGATACACAATCACACAGGGAATTGATTCCCAAGGATAAAGCTGAGGTCATAGGTTTTGCTTGTCTTTGGAAACCTCAGAATGCTTCTTTAGCCTTTTGGATCTTTGAAATGGAGTAAGCCCTCATTCTCTTGGGATGATTTTTGCACCAGATATATTCTTGAATATCATTTATACTTTGAGTATTGTAAGTCCCTTAAATGATACCTTTGACATATTATTAGGTGTATCACCTTGTCCAATTAAAAGACTCTGTTACAAACCAAGTGCCATTCTAGGCATATAGAAGGTTTTTCATGCCAGAAGAAGCAGAAGAGCCAGAGAATGAATTGAATTCCTTTCAGATGAATCTGTTATGGATCACCAGATTCATTCTAATTTACTTAAAAGGCAGTTAACATTCCATTAACAACAAACTGTGATCTGCATCAACAGTATAAGCTACTCTTTAGTACAAGAAATCGTGACAGAAAAATGCAATTGTTGAGTATCTAAAATGTTCCACATCATTAGCTATCAGAGAGATGCAAATAAAAACTACTTTGAGATTTCACCTAACTCCAATCAGAATGGCAATCATCAAAAACACAACAACTGCTGGTGAGGGTGTGGAGAAATGGGAACCATAATACATTGTTGGTGGGATTACAAACTAGTGCAACCACTTTGGAAAACAGTATGGAGGATCCTCAGACAAATGGGAATGATCCTACCATATGATCCAGCAATACCTCTACTGGATATCTACCCAAAAGAACAGAAACAAAACTATCAGACCTATGCATGTGTATCTATGTTTATAGCTGCACAATTCACAATAGCCAAACTATGGAACCAGCCAAGATGTCCATCAACAGATGAATGGATTATAAAACTATGGGATATGTACACAATGTAATTTTACTCAGTCATAAAGAAGAATCATGTTATTTGCAGGGAAATGGATGCAACTGGAAAACATTATGTTAAGTGAGATTAGTCAGTCACAAAGAGTAAAGAAGCATATGTTCTCTCTAATATGCGGATGCTAGGGAGAAGATGGGGCATAAGAGGGTCTCCAGATGAAAAAGGAGAGACCCTCAATAAGCAAAGAAGCTGATTTAACCGAAGAGGATGGACGAGGGGGGGGCACCCTAATGTATATCAAGGTTACTCACTAAACTGAACTTGAGAGAGAGGGAGGGTGAGAGAGCAGGGTGGGAATTTGGGGAGGGGTCAAATGAGAAATGTGGGCACATATGTAGTTATCAATTTGTACCTAACAAAGATGTATGCTTACAATGCACGAATAAAAAAAATAAAACTCAAATAAATACTAAGACAAAATTGAGATTATTTTCTTATAGAACTATAGACATTTTGCTTGATTACTCACTTCACTTAAAGCAATTAGATAAATACTTGGACTTTCCCAAGTTTATGTGTGAGACAGAGAGCCTGCCAGACATGAAGAGAGGCCAGGCCTAAAATGTTGGTGAATCTGTGACAAGTCAATATTCAGAAGCTTATTACTTTAGAATGTCTTTTTCTTTGTTCTAATTAGCCATAAATTCAGGCTCCTATAATTTATTTATTTATTCTTTGGTAGTACTAAGGATTGAATCTAAGCGCATTCTACCTCCAAGCTATACTCCTAGCCCTATTTTTATTTTGCATCAGTATCTCACTAAGTTGCTAAGAGTCTCACTAAGTTGCTGAGGCTGGTCTCAAATCTAAACCCCCTGTCTCATCCTCCCAAGCACTGGGGTTGCAGGCATGCTCCATCACTCCTGGGAGGTTCCTACAGTTTGGAGTTTCTCTACACTATAACTTACAGATAACAGCAAAATACTGAAGGTATCTGTAAATCATGCTGAAACTTGACTTTCAGAGTGGTGTAGATATTAATAGAACAAACATGAATATAAATATCATGGAAGAGGAAATAGAGATGACAAGTATACCTATGAGAAGATATTCATCACCATTAGTCATTTTAGAAATGCAAAGTAAAGCACAATGAGTTATCACTATGCCCCTATCAAGGTGGCTAAGATTAAAATAGTGACAATTACCACATAATATGTACAGTTTCATGTATTTATTAAAGTTAATTTAATTTTGAAAAGTAACATCAAATGGTAGTAAAAATGTGGAGAAAATGGATCACATACATATCATTGGTGGAATGGAAAAGAGTACATGTTCAGAGCAGACTTAGATTGTGGAAAACAATCAAAACATGGTCTCAGTCCTTTCAAGAACATTTATTCTAATCACTACCAAGACAAGTTCTTTATTCATTAATACTCCACACAATTATAGTATTTCACACCAATTTACGATACTTTAGGGTAGAGAGATGGAAAGAGAGAAAAGGTAGATTAGTACAACCTGAGAAGCCAATTGGGCAGTCCATTTATCATGGAGCTTAGCTGCCTGTGTCAGGGTCTCAGGTCTGGGTGAGTTGTGAATCTTCATGCCCGACCTTACCCAGTGCTCAATGGCAAGGTGGCAAGGCTCCTTGGCAGAAGAAGCTGTGAGCTTTCAGACTCGGGTACTGACAATTATAGTCCTCAGGTTGCTATGGTCTCCATGTGGCTTTAAAGGTGTTCTTGGTTAGTGAGTGGCAGGCATTTTACCACCTGTGTGTTACCTATCATGCCTAGAGGTATTGCACTTTGTATCTGGTGCCTGTGTGTTGCCCTTGATAACCCAGATGTGTTGCACCATGCCTGTGTGTGCTGCAAGAGTTATGCTTGCACACTGCACATCGTGCTTAAGTGTAGTGAGCCACATCCAGGTGTGCTTTGGGAGTTAAGTCCTTCTTTGGTTAGGGAGCCGTTTTTAAAAAATATGTGCTTCAAGCCAGATGTGATGGCATATGCCTATAATCCCAGTACTTGGGACCCTGAGACAGGAGGATTACAGGTTTGAGAATAGTCTCAGCAATACAGTGTAAATCTTGGCAACTTAACAAGACCCTGTTTCAAAAGCAAAAAACATAAAATAAAAAAGCTAGGGGTATAGCTTGGAGGTAGAATTCCCCTGGGTTTAATCTGCAGTATGTATGTATAGGAATATACACATATATGGTATAGCATACAACTGTGCTACAAATATATATGCCATAGCATACAACTGTACACACACACACACACACACACACACACACACACACACACATATACTGTGCCAGGGACTGGGCTGTAAGGAATAAGAATGGAGAATTGCTTTTTAATGGGTACATAGTTTCAGCTTGGAAAGATTAAAATAATTCTGGAGACAGATAACATAATGGTTGCACATCAATGTGAAGGTACCTAATGCCTCTGAACTCTATATCTACAAGTGGTTAAAGAGTAAATGTTATGTGTATTTTATCATGATAATTAATGTTAAAATAAAAATATAATTGAATCAGATATATAAAAAAGTAATCCATAGTATTTTTTTCTCCATAACTTCATGTCTCTCACCTCATCTTGTTTTGAACTTGTTTAAACATGGAGATCATCAAGTTCCTATATCCATTATCCACATACCAGGATTGTTGTGCTTCCTCTTTAAACAGGCCCAGGAGGAAGTCTATCTGGCAAACTCATTTAGATTCAATGATAAAGGCAGTGGTTTGTGCTCACCACCTGCTGAACTTCTTTAAGGTGAACAAAATCATCCACAAAGCAGATGAGGTCACTCTCAGTGAGGCAAAGTCCAGGGCAGGCTGGGATTGCCAAGACCCAAGGAGCTGTGGAGGTCTTACAGACCACACTCTTCAAGCAGGAGATCACCACAGTTCAGGTATAGTTGGGTGAGGCAACATTAGCCCCACCTGACATCCAGCCCAGCCAGGAGTCCCCATTCACTATGATCTTCATGGGCTGCCAGAATGTGGAGGACTAAGTGGAGAACAAGGAGGTTCTGGGGCTCCAAGACACCATAAATGAACCCAGTGGCAATTCCTGCTGATTTGGGGCAATCCTGTGACTCTGCCGAGTCTGCCATGCTCCTTGTAGTCAGCTACAGTTAAGATAAAAATGGTCCCAAAGGCAGTAAGTAAAAAAAAATTAAAACATAAGGAAACTGAATAAATAAAAGGAGATACTTATTGATATAAGAAGATATTTAATAAAAAAAGATTAAAAGGAAGAGAAAAATGCTTTTAGGTTAAAAGGAAGAGGAAAGGATTTTGTATGACATTTTTGTTCTAAATGACTGAATTACAGCATTTTGGAGGCTGAGACCAGAGGATCCAAGTTCGTGGCCAGCCTCAGCTACCTAGTGAGGCACTCTGCAACTTAGGGAGACACTGTTTCAAAATAAAGAATTAAAAAAAATAGAGCTGGGGGTATATCTCGAAGATAGAACGCCCCTGAGTTCAATCCCCAGTAACACACACACACACACACACACACACACACACACACACACACACACACAAGACTGAATTATTCCATAGAGGAAAAGAAAGATGAGAACAAAAATCAGAGGGTTAAGCAAGTTGCAGATGGTTTGAGAAAGTTGCAAGTGATTAATAACAAATTTTATATGTGTAATAAGGTTGGTTATAATTATTTAAAGGTGTTTCTAAGAGTCACATTTAATGCTTTGATTCTATGTTTAAAATAATTAGATTTTCTTGATATTGATCTCTTCTTGATAACATTTTATAAAAAGTAGCCTAGAAAAAAATTATTTTTTTTGCATTTTATCAAGGCAATTTCCTGTGCTTTCTTTAAAACAAAAGGGTTTTTCCTCCTCCTCTGGGTAACAACTTACTAAGAGCTAGTTTAAGCTAAGATTTTGCATCTTCATCAAGATAATCTTTTGGTTAGACCTCTATTCACTGCAGCTTATCAGAGTCAGGTTTTGAATATCTGTGTTTGCCAAACTAAGGAACCAGGCGAAATGTCCATCAATAGATGAATGGATTACAAAACTATGGGATATGTACACAATGGAATTTTACTCAGCCATAAAGAAGAACAAAATCATTTTATTTGCATGGAAATGGATAGAACTGGAGAAAATTATGCTAAGTGAGATTAGTCAGTCACAAAAAAAAGTGAAAAGTCAGATGTTCTCACTAATATGTGGAAGCTAGGGAGAAAATGGAACATGGGAGGAACTCCAGACAAAGGAGGAGAAACCATAGAAGAGTGAAGAAAGCAGCATAACTGAGGGGGCTAGGGAGGGGGGGGAAAGGTAAACATCTCAGTGGACATGATGTACATACAAAAACTTATAAAAGTCAATTATTGTGCTGAGTATGGGAAGAAAAGGAGGGGAAAGAATAGGGTGAGAACTGGGGGAGGGCTTAATGAGTGCTGTGTGCATGTATGCTTCTATCATCCTGAACTTCATTAAGATGTATGATCACCATGCACTGATTAAAAAATAAAATACAGAGCTTAAGAGGACTGTTTACCAAGCTGGTATCCTCTAAACAAAAATTATTAATAGTGATATGTGTTTTTAAAGTTTGTACTTGTGTGTTCCTAAATTGTATTATGACCATCTTTAAGCAAATATAACTAGACAGTCTCAGGCACTTATCATTCCAAATCATGCCATTATAATTAAAAATTGAGTATTCTTAACAATTATATACATAAAAGTCAAATTTAAATGAGAATTTGTTTAAGACTCAAAATACATATATTATCAGAACTATTATACAAACTAGATTTTTGTCCTAATAGTTTTGTTTGTATTTTCCTTGTATATCTTTGTAATTGTTGTCTGTGAACATTACAGATGCACAATTTCTAATAAAATAGTCTAAACAATGTTTTGATAGCTATTACCTGGAAAGAGATATGCTATTATATTGATCCCTACTCATTAAGAAGGATTGGTGAACTGGGCATAGTGGTGCATGCTTGTAATCCCAGTACTTGGGAGGCTGAGACAGGAGAATCGCTGGTTAGCAGCCAGCCTCACCTACTTAGTGAGGTCCTCCACGATGTAGTGAGATCCTGCTTCAAAACAAAGAATAAAAAATAGGGCTGAGGGTATAGCTCAGAGGTAGAATGTCCCTGGGTTCAATCCCAAGTACCACAAAAAAAAAAAAAAAAAATTGGTGAAACTGACCTCCTGGGTATTCAACAACTAAAACTTGAAAAATCAGGAAATAAAAGAGCTAGGGGGAAAACAGCCAATATTTTGGCTCTTGCCCTCCAAAGTCAAATGGTACTGAAGGAATGAATAATGTGACTCCTAAGGGTTCTGCAAATTCTGGTAAGTCACTCAACCTCAAGATTAGGGAGACTGCAAAGACCCAAGAGACAAAGAATCACCAGTGTATATTCTGTAAAAAGGAGGGTCATCGAAGAGGGAAAGATCCCTAATGCTTCAAGGGAAGCCATGTGATCAGCAAGACCATTACCCATCCTGGCAGATAGCACAAATGATAGAAATGATAGAGGAAAACCCTCAGAAATTCCCTAATAGTAACCCTGAAGAAACTTGACTGACCTTAACAGTTAAATAGTTTTATAAAAAAAGTTATGTGGGCCCCACATAGGGCTACCTATTTAGTCTTGAATACACAACAAGAAAAGTTTAACCAGAAACAATTGTGCTATTCCAGGGTAAAAAGAGCCATACTCATAAAGTCATTTAAAAGAGCACTCACATAATTTACGTATCTTCAGACTTTAGGTCCCCCTTATATTCTACATTGTCATTTATAATGCCGATTCTGCTTTTAGGCTCACAGAAGAATAATATGGCACTGATGCCCAAGACTTCTGAGTCCTTATAAAATGCTATAAAACTAAACATGTCCCTCTTGAGGTTTTGCAGGTCTGGGACCACCAGGCACCTAAAGGAGAAACAAGACACTTGATTTAAAGATGACTTTGCCAAATATGTAAAAAAAACAAAAGGCAGATAGTCATAGATAATCTTTATAATAAGCAAATAATTACTACTAATGCACAGAGTTTTAGTAGTCAGTATGCTAAATTGTATGCTATGTTGTTTTTAAAATATAAATTGGATTAATTATTTACACTATATAGAAGGAATAGCTAAACAATTAGATGCTACTAGCCAGATGACAATGGGAAAATAGATTAGCTCTACTAGGATTAACAACCCTAGTGTAGGAACTTGCTGAAAATTCATAAATAGATGATATCTTCACTAATCTAATGAATCAGTGGTTCAGTAAATGAAGGGAATAGTGACATCTATCCTGTCATCCCTTATCATTGCTATCAGAATGATGATTTTTGGTAAGATGCTGTATACATTCCTTGCATATGAGGATTAGTCCAGAGACTCATAGAGACAGTCAGCCATTACTAATGTTACCAAACAAATCTCTGTCCTGTACCATGATGACTTTCTTCTACTTACAAACCAAGATCAAGAAAGTCAACTCATGTTAAAGAATTCAAAGAAAAATAGAAGTGTGTAATAGAAGAGGGAGAAATTGTAAGAAAGGAAACCAATAATTTCTATCAAACTTAAAAGATCACATAAAAAATTGCAGATTTTCATTTTCTAACTGTAGCTTAGGCATCCATTTTGTAAAATTTGTATATGTGTCTATATGTTCCAATGCCAGGTGTCATGGAATGGCATAATGACCTTCGAATTAGGAGATAAAAGACTAAGGAAACTCCTTGCCCACTGTGCTTGCACCCTTCTCCACAGAAATAAATTGCTTTGTAGAGTTCATTTTAGTTTCATGAGTTTTTTTTTTTTTAATTTTTATTTGTAGCTTCCCTAAAATCTGTTTCTAACATCCAGTACCACAAAAAGAAGAGAGAAAGAAAGAATGAGGGAAAGACAGACAGAAAGGAAAAGGAAAACAAAATAAAAATCTTCACAAACTAGAGGAAATTCAAAAGCTAGTATTGTTAACATGGAGTTGAAGTTTCATAATCAAAAGTAAGTAGTGAGAGCTACAGTTTTGCCTCTTAAATCGAGTAAGAAGGACACTAGAGGTCTTCTGTGTGAAATGGAGAAATAGAATCAGATTCACTGCTTAAATCCAAAAGCTATGGTTCATAAAAGCAGGATGAAAAAACTACTGAGGACTGCTGCTGGAGGCTACAACTTACAGAGAACTGCCGGGTCATGTAAGCCCGAGGATATTGACATAGCCTCAGGGCAGGTCTGCTGGAGCTCACTAACCAGTTTTGTAAATTCTTCACATTTCTACCAGGAAGGAGGTCCAACCCTTGATTACGTAGTAGGCTCATAACTTCTTTTTTTTTAATTTTTTATTGTAGTAACTCGTGCAATATAGCATACATCTTTGTTAAGTACAAATTATTAACAACATATTTGCACACAATTCTCATGAGAAATAAGTAATCAAGACAATTAAAGGAAGACAAAGCAATGCAGAGCAAAAAATATGTATTTATATAAGCCTCTGATTCACAATTCTAAAATGTATAGAGAAATCTAAAGCTAAGAAATACAATAAAAAATCCAAGTGCTCTCACCCCCAAAATAAATATATAAAGAAATGCATACCTTAAGCCAGCCATAGTGTCACATACTTGTAATCCCAGTACTTGGGAGGCTGAGACAGGAGAATTGCAGGTTCAAAACAAGAATGCAGTAACTTAGGGAGATCCCATCTCAAAGTAAAAAGTAAAAATGGCTGAGAATGTATCTCAAAGGTAGAAATCTGCTGGATTTAATCTCCAGATCCACAAATATCCAAAAATTAATGAATAAGTTAATTACCTAAAATTAGCTATTCATAACAAATATTTCAAAATAATATTTTGTACATGATAAATATATACAGGTTTTGACAATTAAATAGTTAATTAATTAAAAATAAAAGCATCCCCAGTGTGGTGGCACTGGGGAAAATAAGTTAATTGAGATGGAAAATATCTGTTATGGAAAAATTGGAAAGCTGAGACAGGAGGATCGCAGTTTGAAGGACAGCCTCAGCAAATAATGAGACTGTCATCAATCTAACAAGATACTGTTTCAAAATAAAAATAAAATAGGGCTAGAAATGTAGCTCAGAGGTAGAATGCCCCTCGGTTCAATCCCCAGTATCACACAAGTTTTTTTTTTTTTTTCTGTTGGAAAAATTTGAGCAGTTTTAAAAGGTGGAGGGTATTTGCTGGGTATGTATTAGAAAGAAATGCATACAAAACTGCCAAAGTAAAGGTGCTGGGTAAAAGTTAAGTGCAAACTAAGCTCTGGTTTTGATTTTGAGGCAGATGATGACAAAAGAGTGATCAGAGAGTAAATGGAAGGGAGGCAGATGATTTAACTATTTTCTTTCCAGCTGAGGATGTCAATTTACTCTAATGAATAAGAAACCATTGGAAAGTTTGTAAATATAATACAAAAACCAGTCTGTGAATGTAGGATGATAGGTTATAGCAATCTAGACATGCTGTGTCTGACTGAGGCAGGTGCAACAGGTCTAGAAAGAAAAAAGGTTAAATGTAACTATATAGAATATGAATTAATAGGGTTAATAGGGCTTGGTGAAAATAATTAGAAGAGAAAAAAATTTGCAGACCACTTAATAAATTTGTGTCTTTAAAACTTTCTGTGGAAGGCTTGATTCCATCATGCATCTCAAGAACCAAATTAGACCAGGTGCTGTGGTAGCAAAGTCCTGTAATCCTAGTACTTGGGAGGATGAGACAGAAAGATTGCAAGTTTGAGGCTAACCTCAACAATTGAGCGAGGCCCTCTGCAACGTACTGAAATCCTGTTACAAAATAAAAAAATAAAATAGGACTGGGGGTGTAACTAAGAGGTAGAATGCCTTGAGTGGGTCTCCACAATTAATTCCACGTGTTACTGGGTTTCTGTGAACAACTTTCTTTCATAACAGTTTTTCTGTCAAATAAGAATAAAATCTATAAGATGTAAATTTATATGATAAATTAGGGATTCCGGCCAGGAACTTTTTTTTTTTTTTTTGCAGTACTGGGGATTGAACTCAGGGGCATTCTACCTCCGAGCTACACCCCCAGCCCTATTTTTTATTCTTTATTTTGAAACCGGGTCTCACTAAGTTGTGGAGTGCCTCACTAGGTAGCTGAGGCTGGCCGCGAACCCGGATCCTCCGGTTTCAGCCTCCCGAATGCTGGGATTACAAGCGTGCGCCACCACGCCCGGCTCCGGCCAGGAACTTTTTAAGGATGCTTTCAATGCAAGCATGCTAAGCATCATTTTATTTTCATACTATTTAAGAAACTGCTGAAAACATGACCATCAACTGTCTCCAAAACACCTCTAACTTGTGGCAACATTAAAGCATTTAATTGTAGCTGGTATTTCTTGGTTGTCTTGTTTGAGTTGAGCAATCAAACTTGTAGCATTGAAAAAACAGAAATAATAAGACAGTTTGAAATTGAGAAATGTTGGGTAAACTCTTATTTTAAAATGTTTTTCACTACCATCATAAATATTAACAAACATGTATTGAGAATTTGCTACTGAGTGCTGCTAAAAAAGAAATAGAATGATTCTGAGTAATTTAGATTGCCCTTGGAAATATGCAGAATATAAAAGAAACTGGTTCAACTTCCTATATCAATTTTAAAATATAATTATTGTCCTTATGACCCTCCATAATGTTTTTGTATTTTCTGTATAACTTAATTGCTTGAAGCAATTATAGTTGGTACTTATCACTGTTCTTGTTCTTCTGTTGATATAGTTACTACTGAGTCATTAGGTTCAATGGAAACTCCTTTGAGATTTAGGAACACAATATAATGGTGTTGTGGGGACTACTGTAAATCAACTAAAATCAAAGATTTGGAGCCGATTCTGCCATTGGTTTTGAAAGAGGGAGGATTGTCTCTAATAGAGTTTTTTTTTAATGTGAAGTTTCTGGAGTCCCTCAGATTGGTATTCTCAAAATCAGACTTTGAGAAAAAATTTTCGCATAGATAATTTATTTAGGAGGTGACTTTAGGTGAAACCATTGTTATGGAGCTGGCTAGACATTAGCAGATGGGGTCAGATTGCTGGGACAGACAGGAAGTCCACCTGTAGAAACTCAATTACCTATAGCCTCTCCCTTGTGGGAAGAGGGACAGAGAAACAACTCAGGGTCACTAATTTGTGGCATGGAAAGGGTAGTGGACCATACCAAATGTAATATCTATAAGGAATGAGTCTAGAAGGAATAAAACCCCACATGTGGAAAATTCGATGCTACTTTCCATTCATGGAAACAGATCACTCCAGACCCCATCCCTGGAGATTTACCCCTTTGCCCTAGGATGTTTTCAATTTCAGAGAAGGGTCATTCAGATGCTTTTCTCTGGAGCACGTCTTCTTTCCCTTTCTCCATGGCCTTTCTCACATGAGATCTAAATAAACCTCCTGTATACACCATTTGTGCTTTCTTTCCAAGCACAGAAGCAAGGACTGAGGTACTGCAGAATAATTTTAAAATCTCACCATAAGGGAATGGGGAAGAGAAGATAGCTAATTGAGGATGTGTCCTTGACAAAGTTACCACTGCAAGCAATAAAAGCTCATTCCTGCTTGAAACTACAAGAACACAAATAAAACACCCCAGAGTTGTCCCATTCAAGGGGCAAGGATACAAGACTATTGTTAATCTCCATTTGCTCATTATTGATCCATCATTGATCAAGAACTCTCCGGCACTTCTAACTTAGTACTGGCCATTCAGGTTGAGCATGTTCATTTGGCCAGAGATAGTACAGAGGTAGAGAGACAGAGATGTTCATACAAGAAAGCCTAGATTTGTCCTATAGGCCATAGTTTGTGAACTCCTGTACTAGTATTATTCTTTCATTTTGTACACAATAAAATTGTATCCATAAAGGATAAACATTATACTCTTACATAAAATTATGTTGTTTGTAGCAGCATGGTCATTTTGTGCCAAAAATCTTTAAACTGGTTCATCTTCACTATTTACTATATTTCTCTTCAATTATAGGTCTCAAACAATATATTCCTTTTTATTTAGATTAATGACTCATTATCAAGGATCAGATATGCATCAAAATAAACTTTCTCCTGGATCATTTGGAGATATACATATATTATTTTAAGATTGCAACACAGGACAGTATGGTCTACATATGTACATGTGCATGAATTTTCAAGGTAATTACTCATTAAATAGCACATAATATTCCAAAGAGTAGATATAAGAAATGGTAAACCCTTTTGTCTTATATGCTAATTTTATCATTGATATTGTGGACTCACAAAGAACCACTACATGAAAAACTGAAATTTAATAGCAATACAAGTATTTAAAATAAATGCATGGCACAAAAGTCTTCAGTTGGCCCACATGCAAGAATGCACAATGAATCAAAACCTTGTGGTTGTGAAAAATACAAGGAAGTTTTAACTGTAAAGTTTCACAGTGTCAAAGATCAGTGAAATCCCTCTTGTAGTGTAATCTTATAAAACTAAGTAATTGATGCAAATTAATTTGTGAAGAATGCTTCAGAAAATATGCAAGTTGAAGGAAAGTATGCATTTATAACCAAAAGTTCTTTTTCTTTTTTTAATTCTTTTTTTAAATTCTTGCAATGCTGTGGATGGAACCCATGGTCTTGTGCATACTAGGCAAATGCTTTACCATTAAGCTACATCTCAGCCCTTTCTATTGTATTTTGAGTCAAGATATCACTAAGTTGCCCAGTCTGGCCTTGAACTTCCAATCTTCCTGCTTCAGCATCTGGAACTGCTGGGGTTATAGGTGTGCAGCCCAGCTGTCACTGCCTCATTCTTGAATTAGATCCCTGAACTGTGTATTTCTCTAATCTGTCTTGAAAATAACTGTTGAATATATTCTACATACATTCTGAATTCATGAATACGTTCTGCATTTTTTGTTTAAGCAATATTATTTGAGTTTAAAAAGTTGTGTTGTTTTAAATCAAATGAAGTAACAATTTTTTTTCTTTGATTTTAAGCCCTGTTGAATCCATATGTGAATTAAAGTATACTTAATATGTTAATAGGCTTAATCTTAGTGTAGTTTGAAAATAATCATGAGTAATGGGCCATTGAAAAATAGTCTTTGTTACTTGTTCAGATGTCCCTACTGGGTTCATATGGAAGGTTCTTATTTTTTAAATATATACTTCATCTTTCCTTTTTATGGTACAAATGCCACTTTTATGTGGATTTTGTATTTTTGCTTTTTCCCGTATAAGACTTCTGTACATTTTTAGGAGGGATTTAACTGTTTTTGAACAACTTGTAGATTAACAACTATCTTTTTATTACTAAGAAATATGTGCAAATATCCAACCATAATCATAGATTAAAGTTTTTAAGTTTGTCAGCTCTTTAGTTGACATCAGAGTCATTATCATGCCAATACAACTATAGGTGTCTCTTTCTTCATATAAATTTTACTTTTCATGCTTGTTATACCTTTCATTTTTATCACAATTTGTCCTTTGCTTATCATACCAAAAGTTACATCATAGTAATGTGAGTGCTTTCTTGCCAGAGACCACAGGGACCTTACATTTTGTCACATAGGATATCATGAATTGTAGTAATATATGCTCAATATTCAGCCTTAAAAAGAAGAAAATTTTATTGTGACAACATGGATAGATCTGGAGGATATTATACTAAGTGAGATAAGCCAAGCACAGAAACACAAATACCATGTGATCTTGCTTATATTTGGGATATAAAAAAAGTAAACTTATAGAAGCAGAGAGTAGAATACTGATTAAGAGTTGGGGATGAGTAGGAGGGACAGTTGGGGAGATGTTGGTCAGAGATATAAAATTTCGTTAGATAATATTTTGAGGTACTGGAGATTGAACCCAGAGGCATTCTACCTATAAGCTACACCCCAATCCCTATTTTATTTATTTTTTAAAAATTTGAAACAGATTCTAGTTAAGTTGCTGAGGGCCTTGCTAAGTTGACAAGGCTGGCTTCAAACCAGCAGTACTCCTGTCTTAGTCTCCCAAATACTGAGATTACAGGTGTGCACCACCATGCCTGGCCCAGTTAGATACATTTATCCTGAGAAATAGTCTTGCATTCACATCAGATAGTAGCAGACCTGAGGCTACTTATTTGGCAGATTAATACAGAACTTATTCAGCTGATATAAGATGGAAGGAGAAAGTTTAAAAGGCAGCTGATGAAGAATCATCAACCTTTCTGACTCCTACTCAAGGTTTATTTTTTTAAAAAGTGTTTGCGGTGCAGAATGTCTTGAGATATTCAATAGCTAAAACACATCACAAACAGATTTCTGCTAGGAGAAGTTGTTGTTTATGGGACAATAAAATTTTACTTCATTGTTTCCCCTCTGAAAAAAATAAATATTTCAATTAAATATAAAGAATAAATTTAAGAGATTTATTGATAAACATGGTGATTAATTAATAATATATGCATACTGTAAAATCACAAAGAATGCATATTTTAAATGTTCTTACCACAAAAAATGAAAAGTAGGTGACGAAACACATATAACAGCCCAAGTTAACCATTCTATAATGTATACATACCTCAAAACATCACGTTGTTTACTATCAATATATACTTTTTAGTTGTCTATTAAACAATAAAGACATAACATTTATGTGAAAATTGAGCTTCAGTAGCCACACTGGTATTTGAGTTATTAGCATTAAAATCATTTAAGTTTTAATACAAATATACTCCTGCTCTTAAAAAGTGAACCCACTCCAATATTTGCAACTCAAATCCATTTAAGAAATAGAGAACTCAGAAATGAGTTATGACATTTGGAGAATGGATTAAGTTGGTATTGTAAAAGACAAACATTACAGAGGCCTATTTTAATTAAACTATTATTCCTCAGAAACATTCCAAAAGATGAAATAATCATGAAGATATTCAATTCTACTTGAGACCAAGAAGTATCTTGGAAAAACATTTTATTTGTTCTTCATCACCAAAGGAGCACCCTTGATAGTGGAAGACACTCCTGTCCTTATGAGTTTAACATTTTCACGGAGAAAATTGCGCCGACGAATTGGTATGTTGTCGTATATCTTGTTCGTACTATCGATTTTGGATTTTACATTTGTCAGTGGTGTGATTGCTGGAGGTAACCCATTGAATTCATACAACAAGTACAAATCTTCTGTCTGGAAATAAAGAAAGGGAAATATTTCATGTGAATTATCCAGAGACTGAAATACATGGGGAGAAGTTAGTCACATTAATACATTCTCTTTTCTACAAAGAGTAGAGAAAAGTTAGAAAACTGAAACTGCATCTATAATGGCAAATACTTAATGTGAAAATAAGTTAAGGAAAGCTTTTGATCTTATGAGTTAAGGACCATTCGTTGAAAAAGAAATATCTCAGCTAAAGGTCTGCCCTGTAGGTGAATTAAGTTTCCTTCTGATATAAGGGAAAGTAATCTATTTAATGGACATGAGATTATTTTCCAGAATGAACTATATCTTTCAACATGAATTCATTCATGAACACTTAAATGTAGCCATACAAGTGAATTTAAAATATGTTCAGCTGATTTTTAGATTATTAAAGTAGGTAATATAACCATTTGAATATACAAAGAAAGGTATTAGATCATTGATAACAATCATAATCTAAATCCAAGTCAGTAGAACGTATATG
This sequence comes from Graphiurus murinus, assembly GCA_004027655.1. Classification (NCBI taxonomy): domain Eukaryota; kingdom Metazoa; phylum Chordata; class Mammalia; order Rodentia; family Gliridae; genus Graphiurus; species Graphiurus murinus. The sequence goes on from PVLC010001963.1 coordinate 98,754, forward strand.
GAGGTTTATTTTAAAATCCTTCATTTCTTATGTATGTTTTCACCAGAATCAGGCATAATTCCTAAGCCATATTTTATTAGGCAATATAGCATTTTCTGCATATCTATGTCCATATATTAACATACCTATGTTAAGTCCCATTGCTTCCTCAGAAATTCCCTTAGCCACTTGTTTTTATATAGGCTTTCTCCTCATACTATGACTTATACCATAGTATGCTTAGAAAACTATTTAGGATAAGTCCTAGGCCAAGTGAATGTTGCAGTACATCAGACTCACATTATAATGTGATATCTATCAATGGATATTGATTATGTGCAGAGATTTTCTGCACATCTGGCATGGACTTATTTTAATCAGTTCTTGCCCTTTTATCCAGTGTTTGTAGTAAATATGTATTTAGAGTCAATGATTAAAAAGTGGAACTAAGAAGTATAATAAAAATGAGTTAAATATCATTTCATTTTGTATAAGAATGTTCAATTTGAAAAACAAAGCTAGATTTTGCATATATCATTGCTAAAATTTTCAGTACTAGGCACCAGCTGTGAAGTGGTAAAAAATCAGTGACCAAATGAAATACATATTCCTTTGTGTTGGTAATAACATGTACACCACACAAAGAGACCTGTAGTCATGCCCAGCATTTTCTGAGTTAATATGAGTGAGCTATGTGAAGGGATCAACACCTACACCTCGAACCTAAAGGGTATAAACAAATAGGAGCGAAAATAGGAATTTGTACCTTCACTGACACTTATATTCAAAATCCTTCAAAAATATTAACTATACAGACATTATTTTATCCAGATGTAGTGGCATATATTTATAATCCCAGTACTTGGGAGGCTTGAGACAGGAGGATTGTAGGTTCGAGGCCAGACTCAGCAACTTAGTGAGCCCCTCAGCACTTTAGTGAGATCCTGTTTCAAAAAAAAATAAAATAGGGTTAGGGGTGTGGCTCAGATGTAGACTGTCCCTGGATTTAATCCTCAGTACTATACAAACACACAAAGACATTATTTTAAAAGTCATATTATATTTCATGTATTTTAATTAAGACTCTAATGATTTTACAATTACTGATGCTGTGTGTACATATTTTAAGTAGGTTGTTCATATACTTTTTCCCAACATGCTTTATGATAATAATACTAAACTTATTTTAGATTAAAAGATTAAAAAATTGTAGTTTTCCTCCTATGGTTAAAGTTGTTCAACCAAACTGTGAATATAAACAATTACCCATTTATGTTTTCGAAAACATTTTAAAGATAAAGCTCCATATCTTATACCCCTAGTCTCCCTTTTAAAAATAAAATAAATATAAGTTAAAATAAAATAAGAAATTAATTAATTAATATCTTCACATTACTAATGCCTCATAGAATCAGTGTCGAATTTTAAAGAATAATGTCAAATTGACCATCATATTCTGCAACTATTTATTTAAAGAAATAAAAATGACATTTTAAGAAATACATCCCTTGGATGTGAAAATTCTAAGATATGCATGCTACACTATTTCCCAGGTATCTCTCATGGGATTTATTTCCAGTTTCCCTTGATGTCAGATGCCTTGATAAAGTACCTTTCTTGATTTCCTTTCCCTCTGTACCTCATATGCTGTCTTCCTTACATCTATTTCCTAAGATTGCAGAACAAATATACTACTTGAATTTGGATTATTATTTGAGAGTCTGCTTCTAAGGAAACGAAAACACTACCATTTTCTACTATTTCATGTTAATGACAAATTCCTTTTAAAGTAATACTACCTATGTTTGGTTATGTTTCTAGTTACAAAATGAATATTTACCTATAAATATGACATGCATATTACATCTTATATACAATAATTTTATATGAATATAAAATACATATGTTTATTCTTAGATAATTCTAATGGATCTAACATTTTTGTAAAATATTTCAGATTTATCATGGTTAAAGGAAAGGTGAATAAATTTTCTACTCTGAGTAGCACTGCTTTTTGTAAAGCTGTCTGAACAAGTTAATTTGGTCCCTCAAAGCTAGTGCTATTTGTCTTATTTACTAATTGGGAAGGATAGCTTTTAATCATTCTAAATATGATTTAATTGAATGGGAAATTATTAAGCCTGCTAACATGATTGTTGAGATTTATTTGGTCTAGTATTTAATTAAACTGTTCTTGGGAGGGAGCCGAAGAGAAGCTCACCAAGTGCTGTGTTCATATATGTCCCCACTACTCTGAGGTATATTATGATGTGAGACTACAATGACAATGCACCAATAAAAGTATGTATATATATGAATGTGTATATATATATATATATATATATATATATATATATATATATATCTACACACACTTTTATATGTATATATTACCACTTTTATCTCCCTGTGAAGCACAATGAAGATCATATTGTTGCAAACATTGACTTAATGCTTAAAATCAATAATTTTTTTTTTTTTTTTTGGCAGTACTGGGGATTGAACTCAGGGGCATTTTACCTCCGAGCTATACCCCCAAGCCTTATTTTTTATTCTTTATTTTGAAACCGAGTCTCACTAAGTTGCGGAGTGCCTCACTAGGTAGCTGAGGCTGGCCGCGAACCCGGATCCTCCAGTCTCAGCCTCCCGAATGCTGGGATTACAAGCGTGAGCCACCACGCCCGGCTAAAATCAATAAATTTTTAAATGATGATAATGTAAACATTATTTTTTTATTTGGATAATGACAATATTTTAGGTTGCCTTCTCAGTTATCATAGAATGAGAATGGTGTTGAAATTGAAAACTGGGATTTAGAGTCAAAGAGACTAAACCATGATTTTAAGATCATTGATTTTATATATGCAATAAGTCTTATGAATCTCAAAGGGCATTACACTTAGCATTAAAAGCCAATTTCAAAAGATTAGGCAGTGTATGGTTCTATTTATATACTATTCTATAAAAGAAAACAGAGATAAATATTAGTGTTTATCAGGGGTAGAGCAGGAATGACAATGTTGGACATGTCTAAAGAAACTTAGCAGAAGGTAGCTCGTTTGTGGTGATGGAAAACTTCTATATGCTAGTTGTGATTGTAATTACATATGTCTTACATATGGGCTAAAATTGCCTAGAAGAACATAAAAATGCACAAAGGTAAAAAATGATGAAAATGAGATAATTTCTTTAGTTATTAGTGTCTTACCAATATCAATTTCCTTGTTTTAATATTTTACTATAGATATATATATATATATAATGTCACCACTAGATGATTCTAGGCAGTATTTTTGCAGCTTATGTAAGTCAATAATATTTTTAAGTAAAATATAAAATTTTTTAGTCACCTGGGAATTTTAACACTAAATGAATATTTGAGATGTACTAATATTATACAATTGTTTTTAAGTTTAAAATGTGATAATGTTATAAGAGTTATGATTTTTATCATTTAGAGATTAATAGGAAATATTTGCAAATAATACAATATCTGGGATTTTTTTAAAAAGTAGTATGTAAGATAGGGAAGGGGGCAGGTGTGTACATGAAGCAGGATTATCCATGAGTTGATAAATGTCCAGACTGGGCGATGAGTAGATAGAGATTAAATATTCTTTCTTGCACATATTTGGAATTTTTCATAATAAAAGTTGATTTAACAAAATAATTTCTTAAACACAATTCAAACTAAATTTGGTCCATACATAGGCTGTATCAAATTGTGCCACCTCAGACTAAAAATGGCATAGTCTCTGTTGATCCTATATACCTTCACATAAAACCTTAAATTATGTTACCAGTAATTTAATTGTCAAATCAATACAGGAGAACTAGATATGTATAGTGTTGGTGAAGATTGTTAATATTAATTCCAGAAATGCCCACTGCATGCTGGATAAAATGAACATAATTTTAAATTGTAAGTTTTTTTTTAAAGATGCTATTTAATTCTCTTAAATAAGCAAGTACAATACGATCATTTTAAGTATCAATGGAAACATTGGAGTATGTGCAGCAAGGCAAGAGAGGCTTTATCTTATTAGGTAGGTTGTATAGACTCTTAGAAAATGAAAAATATAAGTACATTTTTCAAACAGTATTCAACATTTTTAAAATAATGGTGACAATATTTTTCTGATTATTTTACTACCTAATTATTGTTTGGTTTAAAAGTCTAGAAATCGCTTTGGCACCAAGGTCTGTATGCCATAGGATGACAACATGCTTTTTGTGCCTGTATTACTGAAAATAAACTACGATAATAGGTGTTTTTCCAAAATAATTTGAAAGTTGTCTTTAGCCTAGATTATGTATGAAATTTTATGGCAAATTTTTCCTTAATGGATACAATTCCGACTTTATTTTCTTTAACTGTTAACAAAATTAACCCCCCAAGAAACTTCTATACAAACAGTCCAATTCATATCATGTCTTTTCAATTCTAAATAACATTTATTTCTATTTCATTTTCTTTATTTTAGACTTCAACATTTTTATAATACAATACGCCTTAATAAAAAGGTTTCAGAATCTCTATCTCTAAGAATATAAAGTCCTCAAGTAGATATATTACCCAAAATGATATGTGACTATACAAATCCCTCAATAGCCATTATTTGTCTCTTCTACATTTCCTTAATATGGAAGGGAAGTAATTCCTTACTTTCTTCTGGTGGTAACAATCTTTTTGTTATTTTCCATGTTGAAATTCTTTTACTAGACAAAAGAGAAGTAAAACAAGGCATAGCAGTTGAAATAAGTCAACTTTTGCAAGGCAATATCGTTATTCTCTGTGATCATCAGGCAAAACCTTTTGTCCTTAGCTCATGGAATGCTTTTAGTGATATCAAACATCCATGATTATTGTCCTTAAAGAACTCACCTGTATTACTAATTTTGCTTTGTATTTCTTACTGTACATTTGAGGTTTAAATCCTACAACCATGAGAATTCCTTTACTGTAAAAAGGAGGAAGTTCTCCAGCTTGAGGTTTTACAAAAAATTCCGGATCACTGCCAGGTAGGAAGTATGCGGTGAAAGGCTCAGAGAATCTGGAATGAAAGTGTGAATATCAACCTGTCAATTTAGATCATGATTTCATTTATTTTTGTGAGAACTAGGGTTTGAATCTTGCTGCAATAGACCTATAGTTAAACACTAATGTCAAATGCTAATAGAATAAGAGGCATTTTAAAATTTACTAAAGTGTAATTCTTCCCACAGCAACAAAATAAGTCTAAAGATTTTTTCAGTATCATCTCATAATCCCAGTGTAGCAAGAAAAATGTCATCCCTATAAAATTGGCAGAATTTGATATCCCAAATAAAAATTTAGCCATTTATAATAAATCCATATGTAAAATTATTTAACACTAAAAGTATGGTAGCCTTTTGTTTCTATTAATATTCCACTAATTGCTTATACCTTATACTTCTTTAGCTTTCCACTTAATAAGTGAGGAGAAAACACTTTGTAGTCTCATTTAAGAGTCTTGTACCTAAAGATGGGTTACTACTATCTGAAGTGAATTGAATGACATTTAAAATTCCAGTTATTATCTTCATGTCAAGGTTGGTTACATTTGAGATGAAAACTGTAAAAAAAGTTTAAGAATTTTCTGGTAGAATAAAGCAGGGTAGAGACAAGAATATGGCAGTCATTCTCAAAGGTAAAAGTAATTGTATTCAGAAAATTGAAATAGCTTCTCAGATAAACATTGACTCTAGAGAGATGATGCTAATATAGAGGAGAGATATAAAATTTCCAAAGAGGAAAACTGTCATCAATTTTTAAAGATTTTTTTCAGAGATTTAAAAAATAATTTTTACTCTCCATCTGGACCATTTGAAAGCGGTTTCTTTCAGTTTTAGAAAATTGCTTACAAAGCAATTTCATTAGCTTTTCTTTACATTCCTAATTTTTTAAAGGATAGTAGATTTATTGTTATTGTTATGGATAAATGTATACCTAGCTGTGGCATAAAATAGTTAATGAATTAAAGATAATTTAAACAACGTGAGAAGTATGATTCCCTAAAGATTCCTTAAATTGCATGTATTTATTTATGTGTGTTTATATATAGGCACACAAAAAGCCCCATCATTTTTTTCTTTAATCAAAATCCTTATCTATAGTAGATGTTATTGTTATAATATGAACATTTTTATGTGACATGACACAAAATAACTATTTGCAAAGCTGGTTAACTTATTCTAGTAGGAATACATTTATTTCTAATTCCTATATTCTATCAGAACATAATTACAATTAGTGTATGCATCAAGAAAACAGTATACTATTTCCTAAGATTTACATTATAGGTTGTGTAATTCATAATATTCATTAATTTTAAAGATAAATATTTTAGTTTTATCACAAAAGACAGATATGAGTAAAAAATAAGATATTCAGAAAAAACAAGAAAATCCAATTTCTTAAAACTTTTACTTATTATTGATTACCTATTTTCAAACAAAAAACTAATATGAGAAGAATAATAGGTAAGCCATTTGTATACTTCTAGTTCATAATGTTTTCATCCTTTTACTTCAGAACATGTTATAGCTCCGAATCATTATACTTTATCCCTTGACAACATCAGTCCTTTTAAATAATGAAAACATATAAAGTAAAATGTATTCCTTAAAGTAGCCTTTCTTGGGCTTTTCTCTCTCCTTCTTCCCAAGGGACATTGTTTTATATAATCAATTTAGGATACAGAGAAGCCACCACCATATGGCTTGCCCTGCATTTTTTCTCTTCCCTACATCTCCAGCAAATTAGAAAGATATGAAGTCTTCAGAACCTAGGTGCATTTCTCTTCAGAACTCTTGAGTCACACCTTCAGCCCTATTTTATATTTTATTTTGAAACAGAGTCTTAATAAGTTACTTAGGGTCTTGCTAAGTTGTTGAGGCTGGCCTTGAACCTGCAATCCTCCAGTCTCAACCTCCCAAGAACTGGGATCACAGGCATGCAGTACCACACCTGGCTCTGATTCTCTGTAATTCTAAACAGTTCATTCTATATAAGAGAGCTCAAAAGATAAGAGTCCATTTTTTCATATTTTAATGCATTTATCATATAAGACTTTATATATTAGAATTTCTGATAAATGCATCTATCGTCCGGGAAAATGTTTATTGAAATGCAATGAAGTGGGTCTATTTCATATTTCTCTTGAGATATTCCTTGAACTTAATGATTGTAGAAACGTATAAGAATAAAAGATACAAGCTACTTCTAATTCTAAACAAAACACTTAAGCAAATTTTAGTAATATTAGTTAAAATGAACTCGGAATAACTGGATCATAATGAAGCAGAATGATTGTTTCCTTTTGTTTCTTCCAAAAATATATATTGTTATATTTTCCTTTTTCCTACATTTTTAAAATCACCAAGGCATAGAAAGCAGATTTTATTGTTGGAAACTGAATCATATGCTATGTATCTTCATAAGAAAACCCTCAATGACATTTAAAATAATCAAGATATCCAATACAAATACAAAAATAAATTGAATAGCAATTTGAAGAAATTGACTTTGTATCTGCCTCATTTTTCTCAAAAGGCCTAGTGAAAGTAAAAATTATGCTCCAAGAGGAATCAAGAAAGCAATAATTGAGTTCCTATTTTATTGCTCTGTGACAACTGAGACGTAGATGCAGTCTTGACCTTTTATCAAAGAAAATAGGAAATAATAGACTCAGAATGTCTGTAAAATATTAACAGTATTATCATGGTCAGAATCTATCCCAAATTAAGATGATATTATCAAAATATTGGGAGAACAAATATTAATGTCATCTGAATTAAATTGAAAATTAGGTAGGATACAACATGACACTGTTCTTCCCTATTTCTGAGAGTAAATGTGGGCCTTGGTCCATGTCTCCAATTAATTAAATGCAGGCAGTTTCCAATTAGATTTAGAGACAAAGTAGACTAATGAAAATAATTTATTTTTCAATTTAGAAGTAATCATCATGCAATTTTTATTGAAAATTTTCCTTTGTGAGTGCCATACAACATTTTGAGACTTTTGATTGTAATCTTTTATAACCAATGATTGCATTATTTAATTGCATCTGTCAAGAGCAATCAGAAGTGAGGCAATGAAGGACAGAACTTTTTATACTTTCAATTCAAATTATTTAGTTCATGTTTTCATTAAAGTAAATGCATAATAATTTTATAGAATGATTAACAAGGACACAGTATAATAACTCAATTACTATGAATTAATTATATCCTATAACCAGACAGAAGAAATATAATTTTACTCATTAAATGTCCTTTAAAGACTATGGAAAAAGTTTACATTCTCATGTTTTAGATGGAGCCTATATTGCCTCTCTTTATTTTGTTTTCACCTATAGAGAGAACTTTTGCTGTAGAACATTTAAAACATACCCCTAGTACCAAGGACAATAATTGAAGCCAAAGTGTAGTGTAGGCTAGATACACATAAAAATCTAGATGAAGTAAATTTGATTTTTGGCTCAACAGACAGGTTATTTTTTAAGATAAAAAGGTATGATATTAAAATATACTGCCAAAAAAAAGGAATAGAAATTCATTTTTATACTCCAGATTGCACAGGGAATTTGTTAAACCAGCCCAAACAGGGAAAGTTATAAGGGACCCATGAATAAACAATGTTTAAATTACTAGAAGAGCAGAAATCTAATTATGCCCATCATTATACTTATTTGGAGCTGGTTAACCTATTGATTTATTTTGAAAAAATTCCAAATATATTGACATAATGCTTTTATGCAGTATATAAGGATACAAATTGCCACATCATTAAAACATATGACTGATCTTTTAAAATGTTTTAAAAGCTTTATAACACTGAATAGAAATATCAAATAATTATATAAGCCAGTATTTTCCAAAACCTAATAAACACATTAATCTCTGTTTTGTTCTTAAGTGTACTTCAAGGCAAATTTATATCCAATAATCACAATGGATATTGCTGATTCACTTTTACTTCTTATCATGGAAATGGAAGTACTTAGGGATTTCTTTCTTATGGGGTCTAATTATTAATCATTCCTTATGTATCTGACTCTGAACAAGAGAATCCTAGTCCCTTCCCTCATTTAACTCAATATAATGGCGAGAACAAACATTTCTGGAAACTAAAATGAAAGAAAGCTTCTTGAAATATACTAGAGAAAAATGAAATATTACTTGCAGGGGAAGAACAATTCAAATGACAGCAGATTTCTCCTCATAAACCACAAAAGCCAATAAAAAGTGCTGAGAGAAAAGAACTCTGTACCATGGGTTATATATGAAGGCAAAAACTATTCTTCATTACTGAAGGGAAAATACAGACATAAAGGAAAGCTAAGAGAATGTGCCATTGGCAGAGCTAATTTTAAAGGAGAGCTAAAGTGTATTTTTTGAACAAAAATAAATGAAGACAGAGTGTGGGTAGAACTTCAGGACAAAAGAAGGATAATAGGGTAGGTAAAAAAAAGGGTAAGTAAAATGGACTATCTTCATAAGTTTATTAAAGCATATTTAAAAGGTGAAGGTACAATTATAATATTATCAGATGTGGTGGGAATACTTAAATCATTTACATTTAAAAAATGGTAGGACAAATTGACCCAAATAGTAATGAAGTTTCCACATTTCCCAGAAGGTAGTAAAATATTTACAACAATATGCTGTGATTTGTTGTAATTAATATTGTAAAACTGACAGTAAGTATTAAAATATACAATGAAGTATTTTTAAATCACTACAGATACATAAGAATAGATTCTACAAACTCTTCTGTTAACCAATAGTATGGGAAGGAAAGGCAATAAGAAACAAAATGAACAACAAAAAAAGTAAAATAAAAAGACAGTAATAAGCCATAAAATATCAATAATTACTTTGAATGTAAATGATGTATGTGGACACGAATTAAAATTAAGGTATTAGCAAAATGGGTTTCAAGATGATCAAATTATATGCTATCTGTAAGAAGCTCACCTCAGCTGGGTTGTATGCCTATAATTCCAACTTCTCAGGAGGTTGAGAGAGGAGGATTTCAAATTCAAGATCAGCCTGGGCAGTTTAGTGAGACTGTGTCTCAAAATTAAAAAAATAAGATAAATAAGAAGGGCTGGAAATGTAGCTCATTGGTAGAGTATGTCCTGGGTATATAAACCCTAGTACCCCAAAAATAAAAGGTACACTTCAAATCTACTATCAGAAAAATTGAACATAGAAATATGAAAAATATAGTTTACAACTATTTTTTGAAAGAACATAAGTAGATATATTAATATTATATAACTTAGGGTTTAGAGTGAATACATTTGTCAGCGAGAGACATTTTATAATGATAAAAGAATAAATACATTAAAATGATAGAGTAATCATATTTTTTCATGTAAACAAATAAATAGAGCTTTAGAAATACTTGTAGCAAAAACAGAACTGAAAAAAAGGAAATAGATAAATCCACAATTACATTCAGGGACATCAAATGATAGAACTCTTTCATCATTCTAAAAAGAATATTAGTAAAGGAAAATAAATCTGAATAATCATTAACAAACAGGCTCTAATAGTTACTTATAGGACACTTCATCTTCTATTTTATTAATTTATATTTTTATTCATCCTCTGCTGAGATGAGTTTCATAGAAGTATAAATAATAAATAATTAAATTTATGCAGAATAAGTTTACTAACCACTGGAATCAAACAAAAAATTCTATAAGTAAAGTACATCAGAATTCTTCAATTTCTTTGTAAATTAAGTAACAATCTTTTAAATAACCCAAAGAGGAAGTATCAAAGACAATAAAATGTACATCTAGAACTAAATAAATATGAAAACAAAACATAGCAAAACTATAAAATGCAACTAAAGCAGTACCTAGAGGGAATAATATAGAAATAAATACTTTTAATAGAGAAAAGAAAAGGACTCATGAATAATATAAACTCATATCAAAATAACTAGAAAATGAAGATTAAAAATAAATTTAATTCTTTGAAAACAATCAATAAAATTGACAAAAGTCTAATAAGTCTGTCAATGATAAAAGAGAGAAGCTGCAAATGACCAAGTTCAGAAATAAAAGAGGATATCATACAGATTCTATATAAATCAATGGAAAATTAGGTGAGTATTATAAATGCTACATGTATACATCTAACAACCTAGAAGAAATTAAACAAGCACTTGAAAAACACAAACTACCTAAAGCCACCAAATATTAAATAAAAATATAAGTGGCATGTTATATATATACTGGGGATTGAACCCGGGACATATTACTCCGGCCCTTTTATAAAATATTTTGTTTTGAAACAGGGTCTCAACTAGATTGCTGAGACTCTCACTAAGTTGCTGAGGCTGGTCTCAAACCTGTTATCCTCCTGTCTCAGTTTCCCAAATACTGGGATAGCAAACATGCACCATCACATCTGACTGGCATGTAACTATTAAATCAATAAAATACATACATTTTTTAAAAATTCTAAAATGGAAATCTCCAGACACAGATGATTTCACTGGATAGTCCTAACAAACATTTGAAATTCCATCAAAGTAATCCACCACATTGAGAGACTAAAGAAAAAGAGCATATTATTAATTGATGCAGAAGAAACATTTGACAAAATTTTCTTTATCCAGCAGTTATTCTAGATAAATTTTTTTTAAAAATTAGAGGTAGGAAAATTAACCATGCTTTCAAAACATATGCGTGAAAATCTTAATCCTTGGTGCCAGAGAATATAACCTTATTTAAAAATAGGTTTATTGCAGATGTAATCAAGTCAAGACAAAGTCATTCTGAATTAAGGTATGTCATAATTCGATGTGACTGTTGTCTTTATAAAAAGAAACACAGGCAGGGACCCACAGGGAGAAAGCTATATGACAATGGTGGCAGAGGTTGGAGTAATGTGTATGTAAGCCAAGGAAACCAAAGGACCTTCAGCAATACTAGATGCTAAACACTAGAAGCTAGACTAAATTCCCCCCTAAAGACTAGAAAGAAATTCTAGCTCTGCCCACACCTGGATTTCTGACTTCTATCCTTTAGAATTGTGAGAAAAGAAATTTCTGTTGTTTTAAGTCCACTAAATTTGTGGTAACTTACTACTGCAGCCCTGGGAACCAAATATGGAGAGGAAGAACTCAACTTAATGAAAATCATCTTTAAAAACCCTGCAGCTAGCATCATACCTAATGATGAAAGGGTGAATGATTTTCACCTAAGTTTGGAAAAAAGGCAATGATGTCTATTCTCATCAATATAGTACTGAAAGTCTTAGCCAATATAATAGGCACAAAAGGAAATACAGATCAAAAATGAAGTTATGCCGACTGGAAATGAAGAAATATAACTGTCCTTATTTGTAGGAGACATGATTTTCTATGTAGAACATGACAAGAAATCCACAACAATGCTCATAGGACAAATAACCACTCCACAAATTTGGAGAATACATAAACACACAAATATCAATTGTATATCTCTATACTAGCAATAAACGCATGGAACTTAAAAAATATCATTTAAAAACACAATATCATTTATACCTATTGCAAAAATAAAACATCTGGGGTATAAATGTCTACAACTTATATAGGATCTACAAGCTGAAAATTATAAAACATGGATGTAAGAAAAAACAGATGATATAAAAAATGAAGACATGTATCATATATTAAATAGTATATTAAATATAGTAAAGTATATAGTATAGTAAATAGTAGAGTAGAGATTAGAAATAAAAGCAATTTGATCTATAGATTTAATACATTATTTTCCAAATGAATCCATATTTTTAGACTTAAGTTTCTTTTTAATTTATATAATGAGGCAACAGAAGTAGACTAGTTAAACAATTTTGAAAAGGAATAATCAAGTGAGAGAATCACTGAATGAGTATGCTATTGGCAGAAGATAATTAGAACAAAATAGAAAACTTGAAACTAGACCAAGATAAATATATCCGCTTGATTTTTGACATAATAGTGAAATCAATTTAATGGAGAAATGACACTCTTTTTAACAAATGTTGCTGCATATTCATAGGGAAAATGGGAGGGAGGAGAGGGAAATATCCTAGTGCACATGATGTATGTTCACAAACATATCAAAGACAATCACTAAGCCTAACATGAGAATGGGGGGATGGGGTGGGAACTGGGTAAGGGCTAAATGAATGATGTGCTTATATATGCCTCTATCAGTATGTATCTCATTAAGATGTATGCTTACAATGCACCAATAAAAATTTAAAATAAAAACAAACAAATATTGCTGCATATTCATAGGGAAAAATAAAACTTGAACCTAAACCACATAATACACATTTGATAAATATATAGTTTTAAGTTTGAAATGTAAAACTCTAAATTTTAAAAAAGAGAACACAGGAGAACATCTTTGGGATTTAATACTAAGTGAAGAGTTCTTAGGCACAGTGATATGATTTAGAAATGGGGTACTCCCCAGAAAAGCTTATAGGTTGGCAATAAAACAATTAAAGGTAGAATAATTGAATCAGAGCTCTAATATCATCAGTAGATAAATCCATTGATGGTCTAATTGTCTTAATGGACTTATTGGGTAGTGACTTTAGGCAGGTAGCTTGTGGCTGCAGGAGGTAGATTACTGTTACTAGGAGCATGGCTTGGGGACTATATCTGTCCCGGGTCCCTTCCTTCTCTTTTCTTCCCTTCCTTCCTTCCTTCCTTCCTTCCTTCCTTCCTTCCTTCCTTCCTTCCTTCCTTCCTTCCTTCCTTCCTTCCCTTTCTTTATTCTCTCTCTTTTGCCCCTCCCTTCTCTCTCTTTGGCTTTCATGAGTTAAGCACCTGTACTCTGTCACACCCTTTGCCATAAAGTTTATGTATTGGAGCCAGCCAAATATGGAATGACCCTCTGAAATTGTGAGGCCAAATAAACCTTTCCACAGCTACAAAAATGCAGAATAATATACATGACAATAGATACTTGCTATAAAAAATTATAAATTGGACTTCATTGAGATTAAAAACTCTGACACCATAAAAATCCTTTTAAGAAATAACGAACTGTTAAAAACAACAGTTTCAGTACTCTGGAAATTGCCCAAATGCATACAATAGACTGAGATGTGCTTATTCATAAAAATGCTGAAATTCAGATAAGGACAGTGTAAGAAATCACATGCAAAAAACTCCATATTATGTGATATCATCTATATGAAATATCCATAAAATAGTCAATATTATTGAAATGGAAAGAAAACCAGCATTTGCATGAGACTAATGATGGGAACAAGAAGTTACCCATTCAACTCTACTTAGACAATTTGACATTGCAATACCATTAAAATTTACTAAAAAATTAACCATCTATTATTGAAATAATACACTGAAACATCATTGGATAAATAGAAATATTAGCCTAAGTTTAAATATCTATTTTCTTTTGCTCCTTTAAGTCTTTATTTTGTAGACACTATTTTCTAATTTTAAATAAAAGTTTATTAAGTCTATAAAGGTTTGAATCACAACAGTAATATCACTCTGGCTTAATCATCAAAAGATGACCTATAGTATTTTCCATCTTAAATTTAATTTCACATTTCAGCATAGATTACATTCATAAAACCAGTTATATATGTTTGCTTGATATATTACCTTGTCTGACTTGTCACCCTAAAGTCAATAATAGATTCTTTAAATAAACCAACTCCTTCTATGTCAATGACATCATCCACTTCAGGCTCAGTAGCAATCAACATCATGGGAAATTTCCAGATTCCATCTGTTAGACACTCTATTTTCAGTGTTACATGAGATCTTGAATATAAAAGAATATTTAAAAAGATATGTCAGGGAAAGAAGCAAAGAGGACAAATATAGTAAACTGATATCTAAGATCAAAATGTAAGTAAACTTTGAGGTTTCACCAAAAACACTGGGAAATTTAATTCTTAAATAATGTAAATGACAATTTTAGGAATACTTTATAGGTAATAGTTTATATTATCATTCTCCTTTTGAGTTAATTATCTTGTGGAACATCTTACATAGTCTCTAGTTTTTAAAAACCAGTGATTAATGCAGAATCAACTTTGCAATTTTTCTGTCTCCATCATAGAATATCACAGCACTTTAAAACTTAAGGGTAGATTTGGCAAAGGTACCCAAATTTTGTAACACTAGATATTTCACTTGGGAATTTTCTGTTGAAATGAAACTGTAAGAAAGTTTTTTCAACTCTTGCTTCATATAGAAAAATCACATGCTCTGTGAACACCTACAAATCCCCACAAGTCCCCATGTAATTGAATCTTTAAAAATTTAAACCAATGGTTAGCCGGGCGTGGTGGCGCATGCTTGTAATCCCAGCATTTGGGAGGATGAGACCTGAGGATCCGGGTTCGAGGCCAGCCTCAGCTACCTAGTGAGGCCCTCTTCAATTTAGTGAGACCCTGTTTCAACATAAAGAATGAAAAATAAGGCTGGGAGTATAGCTCAGAGGTAGAATGCCCCTGGGTTCCATTACCAGTATCAGCAAAAAAAAAAAAAAAAAAATTAAACACAATTGTTAAAGACCACATACACCTTGCAGAATGACGTATAATCAAATAGCAATTGAGTTAAGGAAGAAAGTTAAAAAAGATAGATTTTCAAAGCACTTGACTATGGTAAAGAGTGGAGACAGTAGCCAGATTTGAAAAATGGTTTTCTGTTTGTTTCCAGGCCTAGAGTAGAAATAACTCAAACATGTAACAGTTTGGTTGCAAATTCATAATTCAGGTTGGAAAATAAAATCACATACTGCTTACTGAAAAGTGTCAGGAAGAACAGATCTGGGAATTATTTTCTTCTGCAGATAGGTCTGTAAAATTATTCAACCATTTGGGGACCAACTCGACAATATCTTACCAAATTTGAAAGCAGTATACAATAACCAGTAATTTCACTATTAGTAATTTCCCTAGAATTATGCTTCTAAAATTTTAAGAAATGATATGTATAAGAACATTTTTACAGAATCGTTTGTACTATCAAAAAAGTGGGAAGCAAACATTTTAAAATACTATTTAAATAGAGTGCTGAGAAAAACAATGCGTATTGCATAGAAACAATAGAATATTATGCAGTACAAAACACTGATAACTATATATCATCCTAAAGAGAATACATTCAAAATATAAACCCTAACCCTATACCTTTGTCTCTTACAGTCTCTTGTCATTGAAGATGAAACTATATTCCTTTCTTTGCATTATTTCAAGAGTGCTATGTCAAGAACTGATTTTTCTATTTTCTATTCTTGCTATCTGATAAGAGAGGTCTCTCATAATTTAGAGCTATTATTTTATTTTGGTATTGCTTGTTTTACTTAGTCTCTTCCAGTGAACCATTACAAATACATCTTGAATAGGGAGAAATAAATTAATATGTACATATATGCACAAACATTTTTAAGCTACATCAGATCATCACCCAACACAGAATTTTATGAGTCATGTATAGTTTACCTAAATCAGTTATCTGAATGTTTATATAGTTTCCAATTGTTTTTGGTGTAAAAGAGAAACTTACAACATCAAGATCCTAGGTTATCAGAACCCAACTAACCAAACATCTCAACCTTATTTTGTCCTTTGCTCACCATATTAATGCATTGACCTTCTTACTATTTTCTGTTCATGCCAAATATTTCTTGTCCCATGGGCTCTGCATTTTCTATTTCTTCTGCCTCAAATTCTCTTTTAAGATATTCTCATCTATAAGATCTTAATTCAGACATCACTTCATGGAAGCCTAAAAATACCCCTTTTGTCTGGTGTACATCTTCAATTACCTCTATTTTGCCCTATTTATTTCCTTCCCAGGATATTACGATGTTTGTTTGCTTACTTGAGCACCTATTTCTCTGTTATCTACCACTCTCCCTAAAATATATACTCCGAAAAGTGCAGAAATTTTCTCTATATAGGAATTGAATGATTTTTTTTGTAATTTAATGAATATACACACATGATTATCTGAATAATCCAACTCAACAGGCTAATTCTTTGAGTAAATGGAAAGTTTTCTATGGCAACCTTTTGTATTCATAGTAGGGAAGATCATTTATTTCAGGGATGGCAAAATAAACAATTTTGAGGCTCAATATTGCAGATTCATAACAATGTATATATGCAATATTATCTATTCTAAGTTGTATTCCCTAAACTTTGCAAAGAACTTTGGGTTCACATTACATTCAGCTCTTCATAAAAGTCCTCAGTAAAAAGTCAACCAAAGGTATTTCATATTTCTTCAGATAAAATAAAATGAATTATATTTGTAACTTCTCTGTTTAAAAAAATATTTAGACCTGTTTTAAATATTCACAAATGATAACGCTGCTCCACATCTAGCTGTTCCTGGCTTTCTCATATTATTAAATCATCACAATACAAAGCTAAATATAAAAAAGTACTAAACAAACATATATAAAACTATGAAAATTAAAACTATAATATATGACAATATCAACATATGTTGTATATCTTTTTTTCTTGTGGTACTGGGGCATTACACCTCTGATCTACACCCCAAGACCTATTTTATTTTTTATTTTGAAACAAAGTCTAAGAAAGTTTTTTTTTTTTTTGTGGTACTGTGAATTGAACGTTGAACTCAGGGGCATCCTACCTCCAAGCTATACCCCCAGCCCTATTTTTTTTTATTCTTTATTTTGAAACAGGGTCTCAGTAAGTTGCGGAGTGCCTCACTAAGTAGCTGAGGCTGGCCGCGAACCTGGATCCTCCAGTCTCAGCCTCCCAAATGCTGGGATTACAAACGTGCACCACCACGCCTGGCTTCACAAAGTTATTGAAGGCCTCACTAAGTTGCTGAGATTGGCTTTGAAGCTGCAATCCTCCTGTCTCATCTTCCTGAGTACTGGGATTACAGGCATCCTCAATCATGTCCAGCTCTATGTATCCTCTTAGAGTTTGCGGTTATCATTGCTTCCTGAAGATGATCCTGATATCTTTCAGTTATTGCAATACATATTCATAGCCACTTTGGATACATGCATAGTCATATCAAATACACAGTTGCAAACTACAAAAATCATTAACAGCGTGAGTTATATTTTCAGTTTTTTTTCCATTACCAGGCTTTATATTGCACTTTGTGTATAATGTGGTTCTGATCAGTAACTCTGCATTCAGACATAAATAAGTTCCTATTTCATATGTGACATATTACATATTATTTACAGCTGCTAAGTATCAATTGCCCAAACAGTAAATATAAAGACATTGGATGAAGCTTGCTAGAGGATAGATAATCAAAGCCCACTTATATCTTACTAACGAATGTTCACTGTTATGGTATTGAGTGGGTTTAAAGGGCAATGGAAACAATTGCAGTGTAAAACATAGTTTAGGCATTTTCATAATTTGAAATAGTTCTGTTCTGAGAAATATCATAAAAAATATGATGGTACTGTACATCGCCTGGTCCATTTAAAAATATTTTACAAAAGTGATTGTTCTCTTTAAATTATAGTTCTTGGAATGATATCTCAGATTTCCAATGATTTGGATTATTTTTCTCATAAGAATACCTTTCATAATTTAGTATCTAGCAGTAATCTAGCCCAATTATTTCTCTACGTAGTATAAAAGAAGTAATGTAATACAAATACTGAAAGAAATGAAAATTACTATTAAATTAAATGAGTAATAATATTGCTTAAAGGAAAATGGAAAAACAGGCTTACCTCAATGGTTTTTTTGGTGTAAATATCAGGTTGAAGACCAATGATATCATCTCATGATCAACATTAAAACTTTTTTTCATCAAATATAGAGACAAACAGGGTTCCAAGTTAGTCTTCATGGCTTCAGATTCATATTCCATTTCATACTCAAATTCACGTACTGTAGGAAATACTAGAAAAATCAAGATTAAAATATATTTCTATTTAGTGTGAATAGACTGGACATTAATTTGTATGTAAATGATAATTATGAAGAGGTACTTACAGGAAGGAAGAAAGGGAGAGAGTATGTTATGTAGCTTTGTGCTCATAATGTCTAGTATATTACCAGCCATATAACACGATGTATATTTTTGTTAAAAGTAAGTAAATAAATAATTATAAAATGTGAACATAGAAGATAATTCTCACCATCATTAAATATTTATTCAGATTTGTGAAATAAGAAAAGACAAATAGAAATTAATAATCGATATTGCCTACAAGATAGAAAAATATGATATGGGCTCTATGTAATAAATGTACATTAAAAGCCTATAGACTTGAAATATATAAAGAAAGAGGCTTAAATTTGATTTAATTAAATTTAGACAATTCTGAATCAGCATCCTAAATTATTACAGAATTATTTTCAATTTCTGGTATATTTTGATGAGAGTGTTTTTATCTTTTAGTCCTGAAATATTATAAATGATAGCCAAAACAATGGTTAACAATATTTATTTTAACTAGCAAGTTACCAAAGGAAATGAATAGTAGAGTTTTGTCTACTGCATATGAAAAGCATCATAAATCTAGAGATATAATGGAGACAAGAAGCAAAAATATGTATTAAATCTATTCTTCATTTACATATAAGGGGTCCAAACTACAAATTGAAAAGTTTATTGAATGAAGACCATGGTAAAAAGGTCCAAGCATCACTATTTGATCTAATCCACAACTGATCTGATTTCTAAAGTCTGTCTTTAGTATATAAATGTGGAACTGATCCTTTGATTATTAATCAATCATTTCAATTCAGAACTGATATTTACCTTTTTCTAAGCAATCTTAACAGACACAGACCTCCTTTTAGAAGTATTTAATATTAATTTTGGCTATTAAGTTCTGAAAAATAGCTTGGCCATGACAACCATATATTACATTTAATGATTACTCACCAAACATTATTAATGTAAACTAATAGACTGACCCAGAAACTCACAAGATCTATTTTATTTTTATTTTCCATACATAATAATAAATCTCATGTAGTGTTAGGTCTATGCCTTCCTCTAGTAACTTCAAAGCCTCTGATCTAATTTCCAGGTCTTTGGTCCATCTCATGTTGACTATTATTCAGGGTGAGAGGTATGGATTTAATTTAATTTCCTACAATTGGATAACCAGCTCTCCTAACAGCATTTTTTGAAAAAGCTGTCTATTCTCCAACATATTCGTTTGGTACCTTTGTCAAAAATCAATTGGCAATAAGTGTGTCAATTTGTTTCTGTATCTTCTATTCTGCTCTAATTTAGATAATATTTATTTTTCCTATCCAAGAGCAAGGGGGATCTTTCCACCTTCTAAGATCTTCAATTTCTTTCTTTAGTATTTTATAATTTTCACTGTAGAGGTCTTTTACCTCTTTAGTTATATCTATCCCTAGGTATTTTATTGTTTTTGAAGTTATTGTGAATGGAATTGTTTTCCAGATTTCTTTTTTAATAGATTCATGGTTGCCATAGAGAAAAGCTACCTATTTTTTAGATTGAATTTTGCATCCCACTACTTTGATGAATTTGTTAATCAGTTCTAGAAATATTTTGGTAGAAATTTCCTCAATAGGAAACCAAAAACTCAGGAATATAAAATAAGAATTAATAAATGGGATGGCATTAAACTAAAAACTTTCTTCTCATCAAAGGATACCATTAGGAGTCTAAAGAGAGAGCCTACAGAATGGGAAAAGATCTTTGACAGCTATTCCTCTGATAGAGAAGTAATATCTAGAATACACAAAGAACCTAAAAGACTTAACACTAAAAAATAAATAATCCAATCAAGAAATGGGCAATGAACTAAATAGACCACAAAGGAAGAAATAAAAATAGTCAATACATATATTTTTTAAATATACAGCATCATCAGCAATCAGGGATATGCAAATCAAAGCAACACCGAGATTCCATCTAACCTCAATCAGAATGGCAAACATCAAGATGTCAAACAACAATAATGCTAGGAAGGATGTGGGAAATTAGGAAATCTTCTATACTGCCGGTGGGATTGCAAATTAGTGTAGCCACCATGAAGATCAGTGTGGAGATTCTTCAGAAAATTAGGAATGGATGCACCATATGATCCAGGTATGCTACTCCTGGGACCTTTCCAAAGGGACTAAAAACAGAATATTATAGTAATACATGAATATTCATGTTTATAGCAGCAGAATTCACAATAGCCAAATCATGGAACCAACCTAGGTGTCCATCAACAGATTAATGTCTCACAAAATTATGGGATATATACACAATGGAATTCTCCTCAACAATAAAGAAGAACAAAATTATGTCATTTGCAGGAAAATGGGGGAACCTGGAAAACATTATGTTAAGTGAGATTAGCCAGTCACAGAAAGTGAAGAGACATATGCTTTCTCTCATATGCAGAAAATAAGGAATAACTGGGATACCAGAGGGACTTTAGATAATGAAGGAGAAACTCAACTGGGGGCCAGAGAGGTAGTCTAGTGGAAGGAGGAGAGGGAGGATCAATAAAGGATACACTTTCACTGACATTATGTATATATGTGAGAATATCAATGTCAATCTCAATGTCATGTATGGGGAAGGGGTGGAACAGAGAAGGAGCCAGAGGAAAGTCCACCAAGTGGTATATACGTCACTATCACTATGAACTGTATTATGATGTGAAACTTTAATACACCAATAAAAGTATAAAAATAAAAAAATAAATGTTACCTTCTAAATTGCTGGTTTTCATCCTGTTGACAAAATCAGATATTTATATTCCTATCAATAACCATTCTTTGATGGAGTAAAATCAATTTGTCTACATGTATTGTGTCTATTTGTTCTGAGAAGAGAATATAGAAATGTTCTGTAGGAATGCATAAACCATACAGAGAAAATAACATTCAAAAGGTTAGAGTGTTTTATGAAACATGAGATTTTCATTTTATTCAAATAACAAAAGATTTAAAGATTTTTTTTAAGTGCTGGCAACTGAACACAAGACTTCATGCATGCTAGGAAAGTGTTCAATCACTGAGCTACTCCTCCAGCTAAATATATTTTTTAAAGCATATCCTGCAGTAGTTGAGGTCTGTATCCACTTCTGCTTAATTATTGAAACTTTTATAGAAATGGAGGTGTCAGAATAAAATTAGGGAATGAGAAGCTAATTTTAACTTTGAAATAAAAATCTTCAAACCCCTTATAGAAATCTGTCAAGCCCATTCATAAGATGGTCAGTTGATGTAGGTCACATTCATTCATGCTTATTGGCTAAGGGGCAAAAGGTGAGGTGAGTAAGAAACATTGAAAAACACAATAAAAGATACAGTTCTTGTCCTCATGGAGCTTATGATCCAAAAGAAATAACAGAAAACTTCTACTCACTGGAGAAGCCTGTGTGAATTGTTCATTGTATAAACCAGTTAGGCCCATTTGTGGAATAATCAATATGGGTGGAACAAAGGGAGTCACTAACAAATGATATTCTGAAATGAAAACTTAATTCTCTCAACTGTATTCAGTGAGTTTTCTCAGAACAAAAAGAATCATCTATAACAAAACTGCAAAATATGGTGTGTAAACATTGGAAAGATTATAAAATTGTATGTTAATCACTAAATCATTTTCCTTATCTTTGAAGTTTTAAATCTTACTCACACCTTGCATGGGCCAGCTCTTGCCTACTTTGTAGAACTCATCTTTTGGCAAGCTCCTCCCACTCACTCTCTTTGCTCCATTCAAATAACTTCTTCCACAAATGGGCCTAGATGGTTTACAATTGTTGAAGAAATACACCATTGATATCATGGTTTGGAAGTGTGCAAGACATGACCTCTGTATATGAATGCAGTGGCCCTCAGGTCAGAACACTGTGGCACTCATATTTAGATTCTTGTCAGAGGATAAAGAGCAAACAGCAGAGATAGACAAGGGGCAGCCAGTGAGAAAATAATTTGATAAAGTTAGTAATGAAAAATCAAGCGCAGAAACTCCTTCAACTTGGTCAACAGGTAAGTGCCACTATGAGAGTAAGCTCAGAACACAAATCTGATTACTGCATTAGGCATACTGAATAAAGTTGGCAGTAATCTTATTAGAATTTGTTAGAGAGAAGCCTAAATGAAATGAGTTGACCAGAGATAATGAAATGAAGATGAGCGGAGCAAAGGGTCAGGGCTAGAAGCAAATGGGGGGTCACAGGAGGATAAATGACAGCTTCCTTAAGATTTGTTTATGATTATAGAACAAACCTGACATTGTGATTTACATCTAGCATGCAAACGAAACACAGTAAGATGACTGGCCTGGATAAAATGAGACCAGTGTGACATAAAATAAGCAAATCAGACATAAATACAACAGGTTAATCACAGAACAACAATCTTAAATTACAGAACATCTGTGAAGTGAGAAGGGCAAAGTAGTAGCAAAACTACTTCCAGATTAAAAAGTCCCATGGAGAAAGTCACTGAACTAACTCCAGAGAAGCACAAATAATGCATAGGCCAAGAATTACTTAGGAAGAAGAAATCCTATTATAGGAGATATGTTATGCACAGAGAATAATTTGTAATCATATAGAAGTGACACGGCAAAATACAGAATAAAACTCCTACTATGATAATATCCCAGTATAGTGGCATAGATTGATTTAAATAGTATAAGTGGAGAAATCCAATATATTTACTTATTTATTTATTTATTTATTTAATTTTCGGTACTGAGGATTGAACCCAGGGACATTCTACCTCTGAGCTACACCCCCAGCCCTATTTTTTATTCTTTATTTTGAAACAGAGTCTCACTAAGTTACAGAGGGCCTCACTAAGTAGCTGAAGCTGGCTGTGAACCTGGATCCTCCGGTCTCAGCCTCCCAAGTACTGGAATTACAAGCATGTGCCACCATGCCCTGAAGCGATATATTTGTTTAATAGAGTTTTTTGAATCTTTTTACAATATGGTCTGCATCTTGTTAATTTGGGTATCTTTGAGACTGAGTATACTTTGTAGCAAAGATGCTTTCTAGAATGTTGTTGAATAATAAAAAATATAAAACAATCTGTCTTGGTTTGTGAAGGGGTGCATACGGAGTCTAGTTAGAGAGAACAGAAGGGTCCTTGTATTTTCATTTAATATGGCTTGATAGTTTTATTGGACTCAAGGAAATATGATTAAAATAAAGGGAGGTTGATGGGAAAGGAATGTTGGGGATTCTTTTCTCCTACTTCTCAGGTTCCCATACAGAGATCTATTCATTCATAAAAAGATTGAGGAGAGTGACCAGTAGAATAGTAGAAAAGGATAGGAGAGGGAATTGGGAGGGGAAAAAGAAATAACTGGTGAAAGAAGCAATTCAAAATGATGCTGTGTCCCTGTATGAAGGTATCACTACCAATCTCAATATTATGTATGGGAAAGGGTGGCAGTGGGATGAGACCTGAAGAAAAACACACCAAGACCTGGGTGCATTTTTGTTTGCATAATGTCGAACCTTATTATAACATATAATTACAAGGCATCATTAAAAGTATAAATATCTAAAACAAAAAATATAGGAGGAAAAAATCTGCTTTAATCTTCCTCTTCCATTATGATTTTCCTTGGTAGGAAAGTAACATATCTGACTAGTGAATGAGTTAAGAAGTAGAATATAAGCAGATGAGCTGACCCTTCTACTTTTTCGCAATGACTTGAATTTAGGTTTCACACTTCTCTTCCCTCATGCATACATTATTTTTCCCTACAGGGAGTCTACAACTGGAAAGTTATTCATGAATACAATCAATTATTGTGGAAGATACTGATAAGTCCCAATGGGTCTACAGAGCCAAGTCATTTTCCAATTCATATTTACAATAATAGAACTAACATCTTGATCTTCATTTGCCTTATTTCTACATCTGTTTCTCAGTTGCTTTTGAACTCAGATGAGACGAGGATGTAATTAATTTGACTCCTAAAACCATCAGAGTCCAAAATATAAACTATACCTATTTAATTTTTATCATAATAAATTAAAGTGGTACACTTCTGGGAAGATGGCGATGGAGTAAGACACGTCTCAAGAGGCGCTGTGAGCTCGATTCAAATCAGCCATGGAACCAACTTTTTGAAAGAAGAAAAAAGCAACAAAAGGGTGAAAATGCTGTGAAAACTGGAATTCAAGCTGAGCAGAAGCCGGAAGGTCGACCAGGGAGAGCAAAGAAGCCCATCTCCGCGGCTGCAGCTCCATGCCGCTGAGCAGAAGCTGCCATTGAGCCAGCCCCTGGCGTGGAGTCTACTAAGAAAGAAATATACAACAACCCTCTGCATCCCCACCAAACAGAGGAGGAGTGAGCATCTCCTGAACTCCTCATCCTAGCCAGGCAGCATTTCAAAGCACCTTCAACAGACACTAGAACACGTGGTTTGACCAGCTTAACCCTGCACAGGACCATCCCAGCTCACCTCTCCTCACAGAACTGAAGCAGAGATAACTGCACTCCAGCGCTTGAATCAAAACTACCGCTGGAGCAGCTCCTCGAAAGAAGGAAGGAGAAGCAAAGCAACGTAAAAGTGAGTAAAGAAACAGGGGAAATTGGTTGGAATCTAAGGAGCAGACCAGGGAGAACGGGGGACCTGGCACGTGCGCGGCAGTAGCAGCCGCCATCTTGTCGACTGCCCACAGCAGCAGAAATCTACCCAAAAGTTCTGCAGAGGCCAAACCAGGTCTGCTCTTACAAACTTGCAGGGATCTTTATTTTGCTTCTTGCCGACAATTCCTGTTTTCTGGGTTTTTTTACTTTGTTTTGTTCCGTTTTTACTCTATTTTCACTTTGCATTGCTTTGATTTATGTATGTTTGTTTGGAGGATTGGTTGCTTTTTAGCTTTTGCTAGATCCTAGAAGTCAAAACCTGAAACGCACCACAGACACGAATAGAGCAGGCAGAAGAAATACCAGAGTAATTGCAACTCAGTACAAGATACGATTCGCAGAGAGAAAATAAAAATAAGAAACCTATAAACTCAGATAAACTGTGCAAGAGCAGTAAAGTTATAAATTTAAGAACAGGGAAACCATGAGAAGGAGAAATACCAAAGAAACAATGAGTCAACACGACCCCACAATAACAGAACTCAATGACACTGAATGGCAGAGTTTACCAGAAGGACAATTCAGAACTTTAATAATAGAAACAATACAAAACTTCCAGAAAGAATGTAGAGAGAGCTGGAAAGAAATAAAAGAACAAATAAACAAAGAATCTTGACACCCTGAGCAGGAATCATAGCGAAGCATTGATGGAAGTGAAAGATGTGAAAGATGCAATACTAGAAGAAGTGAAGGCATCAATACAAACTATAAACAATAGATTAGACCACATGGAAAACAGAATATCACTCCTAGAAGATGACCATTCCATAAACGAATCCATTATAAATAATCTAGAAAAAAAAATTCGACAGTATGAATCCAACATCGATGAGCTCTGGGCCAATTTTAAAAGAGCTAACCTAAGAATAATAGGCATAGAAGAGGGATTAGAAGTTGAAACTAATGGAACAAACAACCTATTCAAAGAGTAATATCAGAGAATTTTCCAAACATAGAGAAATAGACACACAGGTGCAGGAAACATATAGAACCGCCTTCAGACAAGACCAAAGAAGAGCTTCACCACGCCACACAATAATCAAGATGACTAATGTAGAAGCTAAGGAAAGAATTTTAAAGGCAACAAAAGTTAAAGGCCAAGTAACATTTAGAGGCAAACCAATTAGAATCACTTCAGACCTCTCAAACCAAGTCATGAAAGACAGGAGGGACTGTAGTAACATATTCCAAACTCTGAAAGAAAATAACTTGCAGCCAAGATTCTCATACCCAGCAAAGCTCTCTCTCAAAATTGACGGGGATATAAAAACCTTCCATTACAAACAAAAACTGAAAGCATTCATGTCTTCCAAACCAGCACTAGAGAAAATATTCAGAGATTAACTACAAAGAAGAACTAACAAGTAAACGTCAGAACCAGAAAAACAATAATTTCCAGGAAGCAAACAACTAAGCAAAGAAGAACAAACACTTCTGCAAACAGAAGTCAAAACCCAAAATGTTAGGAATTAAAAATCATCTCTCAATACTCACACTGAATATAAATGGTCTCAACTCCCCAGTAAAAAGGCACAAGGTGGCAAATTGAATCAAAACCCAGAATCCATCTATATGCTGCCTGCAAGAAACGCACCTTACATACAAAGATTCTCACAAACTAAAGGTGAAGGGCTGGAGTAAGGTAATTCATGCCGATGGAACTCAAAGACAAGCAGGAGAAGCAACTATGATATCAGATAAATTAGATTTCAAGCCTAAGTTCATCAAAAGAGACAAAGAAGGTCACTTTTTACTAGTAAAAGGAACAATACAGCAAAAGGAAATAACAATTATCAACATCTATGCCCCAAACATAGGTGCAGCCACTTTCATAAAACAAACCCTACATGATATAAAATCACACATAGATCCCAATACACTAATACTAGGAGACTTCAATACCCCTCTCACATCACTAGACTGATCTTAGAAAAAGAAAGGTCAGTAAAGATGCTTCAGACCTAAATAATACCATAAACCAAATGGACCTGTTAGACACATACCGAATATTTCACCCAACTACAGCTGAATTCACATTTTTCTCAGCAGTGCATGGAATCTTCTCTAAAATAGACCACATTCTGGGCCACAAAGTGAGCACTGGCAAATTCAAAAAATGTATGATAATTCCCTGCATCTTTTCAGACCACAATGGAGTGAAACTAGAAATCAACTCTAAGAAGACCCAAAGTAACCATGTAAACACATGGAGACTGAACACCACAATGCTGAACGAGGAATGGGTCATAGAAGAAGTAAGGGGGGAAATTAAAAAATTCCTAGAAACCAATGAAAACAGAGACACAACATATCAAAACCTCTGGGACACCTTAAAGGCAGTACTAAGAGGAAAATTTATAGCACTGAGTCCCCACATAAGAAGAACGGAAACTCAGCAAAAAAAATATCCTAATGACACAGCTCAAAGCCCTTGAAAAACAAGAACAGTCCAACCCCAAAGCCAGTAGAAGACAGGAAATTATGAAAATCAGAGCAGAAATTAATGAAATAGAGAACAAAAAAACAATACAGAAGATCAACAAATCCAAAAGCTGGTTTCTAGAAAAAATAAACAAGATAGATAAACCATTGGGCAACCTAACCAAA
>PVLC010001964.1:8718-118453 GCA_004027655.1 Graphiurus murinus
CCCCCCCCCCCCCCCTCTCCAGGGACCACACCACGCCCACCGCTCCAAGCAGGCGCCCCGCCTCCGCCTCCGACCGGCACCCCTCCCTCTCAGGAGCCCCGCCCCTCCCGGGTTCAGCTAGGCTCCGCCCAGCTCTTCCAGCCACTGTTGGGGCGGTGGGTGATTTGACCTCTGGCTGCGGGTGTGGGTGAATGCTGGGTAGGGAGGCGATTGGGGAGCCAAGACCACCAACTGCTTGAACTTCCTTCGGAGAAGGGAGGGAGCCTTCCTTTCCACCCTGGACCTTGGTGCCCTTCCTGGGCCTGGTCACAGTCTACTGGGAGCCTGCTTCTGCATGGGAAGGAAGGGCCCAAGAGAAAAGACGGCCAGACCTGCGGCTGTGGCACGCTGGCCAGATCTTGGTGGCCCAGCTTACTAGCAGGCGTCTCACTGTTGCACTGCTGCTCTGGTGCACTGGTGCACGGTTTCAAGGGCTGGCTCACTGGACAGACACCTCTAGAGGGCAGGGGTGTGTCCTAGCTAATGCACTTGCCTACCTCCTGCACGACCAGGCCCAGCGGGGTTCAGCTGCTTGGGGATGGCCCAATACACCTGAAGCAGAGGACCATGAGTGCGGGCCCCAGGCTGCAGGCTTCCTGGCTTCACTGGTGCTATGCCTTAAATTATTTATATTTCTGGGTTTGATTTTTGCATTCAATCTGAGCTAACAGTATTTACTTTGTCGTTTTGTTAAAAGGGTTAAAAGAATCATGCCTGTAAAAACATGTTTTTTAGCCGTAAAATGCTATAGAAATGTAAGCAATTATTTGTAAACAACTAATAGTCTGTCCAGTGAGTGAATAAGCGACTAAGTTTCCTGCCAGCCCAAGGTACTGCGCAAAACCTTATACAAAGAACCCTCATCGCTTCTCACGTGGTTTTGCCTTCAACTGCGCTTCTCTTTGGATGGAACCTGTGTGTTTCTTTTCTATATCCCAAGGCCCCTTGGAGACCCTCAGTAAATATTCATTGAGTGAATGAATGAATTAATAGGTTATTAATTGCCCTCAAAGCATAGTTTATTATCCCACGCTGCAATGTACCTGGGCCAGCTACCTGTGGGACACGCCTTAAACAGACTATCATTCCTAAGTGTCACACCTCGGGTTGTATACCTTAACACATCCAGGATTCAGAAGACAGCAGTGACTTATTTGTAGATAATTTACAAATGATTTGCATTGTACCTTATCTGAACCTGGAGGCAGGTGTGCACATCTCTATTGCATCTGCCGGGATTACCCAGCACTCCTAGCGCCCTGGGTGCACATCAACGACGTGCGCATGCCCACATTCAGTTGAAGGTCTCTCTTCATTGTGTTCCTCTTCCTAGCTGCACTTGGCTCTCTAGTAGGATGATACATCCTATTTTCTTCATATCCTAGAGCTTATAAGGGATACTCAACTTATATTTTGGGGGGGGGGAGGTGGGTGGGAGTGGTTACTGGAGATTGAACCCAGGGGCGCTCTACCTCAGAGCTATGCCCCCAGACCTATTTTATTTTTCATCTTGAAACAGGGTGGTGCTAATTGGCTGAGGCTGGCTTCAAACTTGCGATCCTCCTGTCTCAGCCTCCCAAATACTGGAATTACAGGTGTGAACCACTGAGCCCAGTTTCCAGTTTATTTTCAACAAACTGATTTATTGCTTCTTCCTTCGCAAGGTCTCAGGTGTTCACCTTTTGGGCTCTCTTTCTCTTGGTGCCCACCACCTCCAGCCCTGCACGAGTCCTCCCTAGCCCTCAATCCTGCTTCCTGACTTTTCTGGTGGCCACTGTCCTAGAAAAGACTTACAGGGGGTTCTTCCTTTGTGAAGAACGGTTTCCACACCACATAGGTTGGCATTCAAAGATTTCCCCATTTAGGCTCCTCCCCCATTTTCAGCCTTATCGCTCTCCTCTAGACCTCCCCTTCACGTTCTGACCAAACTGGTCTGCTCGCCTTGCTTCAGATGTGCTCCGAATTTGCCTTTCTTGCAGCTTCTCTTTCTTTCTTGTTTCCTTTCCCCTTTTTTTACTTTTTCTTTTTGGTACTAGGGTTTGAACCTAAGGACATTCTGCCTCCCAGCTACACCCCCCAGCCCTTTTTTATTTTGAAACAGGGTCTCCCTAAGTTGCTGAAGATCTCACCAAGTTGCTGAGGCTGGCCTCAAACCTGCAATCCTGCCTCTATCTCCCAAGCTCTGGTATTACAGGCATGTGCCATGTACCCATTTCACACTCTTAATGCTTACACATCCCTTTACCTTTCTGATTCCTTACTCCTTTTTCAGGACCAGCCCCCAAGCCACTGCTCGCTCGTGTTTCCTCTAATCTTGAACTCTAATTCCCCCTTCCCAGGTTTGTGACATGTTAGCACTTGCCAGCTTCTACCTGGTGTCACAAGCCTCTGTACACCTAGCTTTCTTCCTCAAGGAGTTAAAACACTTTCAGAGACGGGGCATATTTTGTTGCAACTTGTATCTCTGATACTATCAACCATTTGAACAAGTGTTCAATAAATGTTTTCTGCGTGGAATTGAATTTGCCAACACAGGAACAACCTCCCCTGACTTCAGCCAAGTGCTCTCGGCCTCCCTGCCCTTCGTTTGTCCTTAGAGACAGTAACATGTCACTTAGTTTATGAGTTCTTGAATCACTTCATGTGTATTTGATTCTTCTTCCCAGTTAGCCTGCTAGACCCTCTTGTGAATGCGCCTGGGCTTTGGCACCAGACAATCTGGTCTTGGTGCCAACTTGGCTATTCACTAGTTGTATGACCTTTGGGAAGTTAAGTTAACCTCCCTAAGTTTCCTGTTCTTGGTGTGTTATAGGAGTTGCTCCATTGGCGGTTGTCAAATAAACAAGGTACTTACAGCACTTGGGCTAATACTTGGCACACAGCAAGTCCCCACTAAATGGCACCATTCTCAGTAGCAGTATGTTGCTTTTGTAGAGCGTACGAGGCTTCACATAAGCCAGTAAATGATAACTGAAATGATAATGGACAGCCGAAGGAAAGGCCTGATCCTCTGCACCCTAGCTATTAAATGCATCTTCCTCTTCAGAGAGGAGGCAAATATCCCACACTTCACTTGGAGTGTTTATATGATCTGAGCACAGTGTCTGAGGAAAAACTCAGACCCACAATTGGGCATCAGTAGCAGTTCCAGAAGAACTCTCTATGACCTCTGGGCTCATTCCAAATGAAATGATGCTTAGACTTAGGGCTGGGAGCTATTCACTCCCTTTAAAACACTGGATGTCATTAATGGGTTGAAAGCTTTATTGGAGAAGCCAAGTTGCTACGAGGACCTTGGTAGAGGTGGCTGTTTTTAAGATTATGTTGGATGCTGGTTTTCTGAAGCTAGTGTTAGCAACATCTGAGTTGATATAAAAGTGTATTTGTTTAGGATATTTTCCCATTAAAGTTGAACTAATGGAGTAACACATTTCTTGAAAAGATACTTTAAGTGATAAACTGGCTCACTGGACTCTCTAAAGGAAAAACACCTGACTTCTAGTGATTTCTACTATTAAGTCACTATTCTTTGGGAAAATGGAATTGGATGCAAGTTACACGAAAATATGGAACTGACTTGGTTTAGTTTATAGTACTTGGAACATAGTAGGTACTCACTAAAATTTTTGAGTGTATTAATAATTAGGAGTAAGACTCTTACAGGGTAATAAAAGTTTGCCAAATACAGTTAGGAAAATAAGGCGAAAAGGAACCCCAAGACCCAGACTACCAGTGGAGAGCTGGAGAGTGCTGTGGGACCAGAGGCTGAGTGATATGCTCAAGGTCACGCTGCAAATTAATAATAAAACTAGAATAAAAATCTGGGCTCCTTGAATCTTAACACAACCTTACCATTATATGTAAAAAGACCCAGAAGGCTGATACCAAACTCAAGACATTTATAGAGCACAGTTGTATGTCCCAGCATGCATACCAATTTTTGTGAGTTCATGACATCTGGGCCCCAAGCATCTGCATTGGCCAAACTCTTTTCATGAGTTTAATGAGAGAAGAGGTGGCCACTGACTCTCCTTCCCCATCAATGTGGTGGACTCCTCCATAAGGGACTCAACTGAGGAACAGGCAAACCAGGCGACAACCTATGGTGCGAGGCTATCAAAGGCTTGAGGACAATTAGCCAGACATGGTGTTGCATGTCTGTAATACCAGTACTTGGGAGGCTTAGACAGGAGGATCTCAGGTTTGAGGCTGGCCTCAGCTAAGTTGCTGACCATGTTTCAAAACAAAAAATAAAATAGCTCAGAGTTAGAACACTCCTGGGTTCAATATCCAGTCCAAAAAAAAAAAGATTCTAAGCCAACTGATTAAAAACTATCAAAATATCTAGTTGTGTTTATAAGTTATATTAAAAAAAAGAAAAATAGAGAAATAGAGCCCATTATTTTGGTAAAAAATTTGGCTCTAATGTTTGCTATCAAGTTCAGCTCTATGTAATTCTTATAATAGAATTAACTGTGCAGCCCTAGAACAAAAGCATCTGAGATTTGACATCAGATAGACTAGTGCTCTCACGTATTGAGCTCAAGCCATCCAACTCCTCTCAGACTCACTTTCCTCAGCCATAGAATGGAGGCGGCAAAATCACTATGAGATCGTGCTTAAAAATATATTGTTTGCCTGGCACAGTGGTGCACGCCTGTAATTCCAGTACGAGGGAGCTGAGGCAGGAGGAGCGAAGGTTCAAGGCCAGCGTGTGGCAACTTAGCAAGACCCTGTTTCAAAACGAAAAATAAAAAAATAGGGCTTGTAGATAAGGCTCAAAGGTAGAGCACCTTTGGGTTCAATCTCCAGTATAACACACACAATACACACATAGATACATATATACATATTATATATAGCTGTATACAGTTACATATAGTCACATATATAATCATACACATTGTTAGCCTGGCTAGTACACATGTGCTTAATACACGTTATTAAATTGATGAATAATTAGCAGATTGTTAGATACGAATGTTAGTAATAATCTGTAAATATATTAACTTTTATAAAGGTCATAAGACATAAGGGTCAACTATTTGGCTTTGAAAGCAGTGTAAAGGTGTAAATTTTAATCACTAACTCAATTAAAATTTTTCACAGAAATTTTTTCTAAGAAAGAAAAAAAAATAGAGTTAGTGAAGTGCCTTCAAGGATTGTTAGCCTAACCAAGTAAAGCATGTAACACATATCATATATGAAACCATACTGAATTTGCAAACTGAAATTTCACCAAGTCCCACTATAAATCTCCCTTGAGGAATAATAACTTTTAATTAACTATTAAACATTTCATGGCTCCCCACTGGCATCTCCAAAAAAATACTAATTTCTTGAAAACACACAAAGATGTGCTTATACAGTGCCAACCCCCCCTCCTCACACACACACACACACACACACACACACACACACGCACAATTTCACATGGTACTGATATTTTCGATTATTATACAAATCATTTTAAGTGTTATGATAAATTCTTTATGTCAGTAATTGGGTTTAGACAGCTTAGAAATACAAAAGCAAAGGAAAAATGGGGAGATAATCAGACAAGTTCACGGACTGATATATCCATCATGGAAAGAAACAACATAAAAGGGACTGCAGCAGGAAGTGTATCTTCATCTTTCAAACCAACCTTGCTCTCTGTTCAGCTCCACCGAGCATTTGTTTTAGCAGCTGTTAGAAAACAGATCATGCAGGGTAGACTGAAATCAACACCAGATTAATGCTTAGAAAATCAGCCATGGGACCTTTACTAAGAAATCCGTTGCCTCAGTTTTCTCCTCTGTGCAATGGCCACAAACATACCCATCATGATTATTTCATGAAAACGACCAGATCACCCCTCCCCCTCCCCCACTTTACACATGAGAAACCTGAGTCGTGGAGCATTCCCTTAAGGTCACATAGCTAATCAGTGACAGAATCAGGACTAGAAATAAAGTCTTTTGAAGATGTGGCCTTTCTGCAGTAACAAAGCTGCCATTGAAGCAAGGGATAGGAGAGCGCTTTGAAAGATGTAACATAAAGTGTTCTGTTCAGTCCAAGGATTATGAGGTTCATCTCCTCAATCACAATCAAGGTCCTCCTGTGGCAATTAATGAAGAAACGCCTCTATACCTTCGGCAAGAGTCATCTTTCTTTTAAAATCAAATGCGCTCTGCTTCATTTCTCAACAAAGACGAAAGGAGTAAACAATTAACTGAATTAATTCAGACACTGGAGTGCAGTTTTCAAGGACTTGACTTGCCCAAGCTAGTTTTCTACAAAGCCTAAATTAATCAGATAATGGCTAATTCTCCCCTTTGTTTTGTGCTAAGGAGCGTCTGTATTTGTTAAAATGAACCCAGTAGCAGAATAAACTGTCATCTTTTAAAAATGTAAAACCCCAAGTTTGAATTAAATGAGCAAGTTTCAAAGTACATTTTTGGGGGGAGGAACTTTTCTAGGCATTAAAATTATTTTTCTTCTCCAAATGTGAATATTAAATCTGCTGTTTTGATTTAAAGGAGACTTTTTAGAGTATTCATTTTAAATCAGGAGATTATCAACATGATTGGTTGCATTATTAGTTGAAAAAACTTTAAACATGCTCCTGGCATGACTAAAAACAAGACTTAAACCTTTTAGATTAAATTCTTACTGACATCCTTAAGAAATATAGTTGGTTTAGCAAGCTTCTAAGTAATCTCCATTTCACAACTCTCAAAGTTTTAAAAGTAAGCAAACAATGCTAATTAACCTCCTAGGCTCAGGAGGAAATTTTAGAAAGTAATTTAATTAATTGGCTCCGAAAAATTAATTGCATATGAAATGAGACTCATTAGACCTTTCCTGTTTCATCAGAATTTCAGAGTTGAGAATAACTAGTCTATGGCTTATGATTTCTTTGTAGTTCAGCTAGCATAAAATAGACTATTGTGATGATAATTAAATATTTTGCTCAAATAAACTTATGAGTAGAACATTAAAACAACCCAGTGTGAACATGGAGATCATACTTTCTACTCGATTGAGTTCTTGCATTTCAATGTAAAGATTTTACTCTGTGTGTGGGGGGGTGTTATTGAATTTGCAAAGAAATAAGTTAACTTTCAAATTCAGTGCAGCAATATAATTTGGTTTTGCAAGTCATTCACTAAAGTGAAAATGCGACAAAAATGCTTTATGTAACATAATCACTGTTGATTCTCAGATAGCGCTCATAAACAGTTGGCAAATTGTAACTTAAAACAGCTGTCACTATAAATTTAAAGTAAATGTTAATTTAGGAATATTAACCTTGTGAGTGTTTCTGTAAACAAGGCTTGTGCTATTTCCAAAGGTAACAGAAAATCGCTAGTGTTTTTAGCCAGATCTAGTGTGACAAAGTTCCACTCACTGTTTTTTAAATTCCTCAGTTTTATACATAAAAGGCTTTCGTCATACCCAAATGCCTTTTCAGAGGTTCCCTTGAGTATACAAAGTGCATAAGGTTTGATAGATTTACAATTTGGAGGTGAAAGAATAAATAAACTAAAGAAATCATATCGCCAGAGATGCGTTTTGCTTTTTTTTTTTTCTATTCAAGAAAAAGGAAAGCATTTTTAACCAGCAGAGTTCCATCACTCTTTTACTAAATAAAGTAACCGGTGTGAGAGCTGAGAGCCAGCACCGAACACAGATCTCGGAATGAAGTTGCACGCTCAAGTTAGCAGCGTTCTGTTTTGTCCTTCGTGAACAACACATTTCCGAGTAAAATTTGCATGACAGATTGCAAACCCCCTTGTACAAACTACTGAGGACCTTCTTTGAGAATCACATTGACTCTGATACACACATAAAGCAGAATGGAGCATTTTGCCACAAAAATGTTTGCTCTGAACTGATGAAAACCATCTTTTTCTTAGAACGCATGCGGAAAAATGCAGAGAAAGCGACCACAAAACATAGACTCCAGTACCTGCATCTGCTGCGAGCTTTCCAGTGCTCGCCCTCGCAGCCTCCTTTCTCCTTGGCAGCGCTTCTATGCCAAAAATGTGTGTCAGCGCAAGCCCAGACGAAACTCCAAGTCCAGGAAAAAGAAATTAACTGTGCAGATCAAAGGCAGACGAGCAGGGAGATGAAATGCCTGTAATCTGATCAGTGATCAGTTGCTGAACATCAAAAGCAGGGTTGGGCTTCTACACAGGCAGGGCTAGCAAGAGAGTTCGCTTCCTAGGTAATTGGTTCCCCTCCCGCCTCCCAGGACACACATTCTTTTGTTCAACATGGATCGCGCTGTTTTCTTCCTCTTTTCTGCAAGGCGGCGATGCCGGTGGCTCCCCGTGCTTGGCTGAGTGGCTGGTCCGCAGCTTTCTCTGTTCCCAAGCTGTGGGTTGAAGCTTTTCCTAGTGCCAGCGGGCTCAGCTTTATCCCTTTCATCTCGCTCAACTGCAGATCCCATGACATCATGCAGCGCCCGCCCTGGGACAGCGGCGGAGAGTCAGCCTGTGGGGGCGTCCGGCTCCTGGAAGCCAGAGTTTGCTCAGTTTCTGATCGGTTAGTCCCTAGTACCCGGCACAGGGCAGTTTTTGCTGTCTCCCAGCTGGGAAGGACAGCAAGGTCCCTGATGGACGGGGCTCCACAGGACAGCATTTCATTGCTTTGGGTTGATAAAACCACAATTTCCCACAAAAAACTGGGAGTCATTCAGTATAGCTAAGCAGCAGTATTGTATTCTTAGAACATTCCCTCAGAACACCGGGGTTACACCATCTGAGAGACAGGATAACATTTTAAAATTCTGTTTTCAATGTGGTAAGTCCTTAAGGATTTTGAGTAAACTGCCTTTTCCTTGAA
The DNA here is from genome assembly GCA_004027655.1 of Graphiurus murinus. Classification (NCBI taxonomy): domain Eukaryota; kingdom Metazoa; phylum Chordata; class Mammalia; order Rodentia; family Gliridae; genus Graphiurus; species Graphiurus murinus. The sequence continues at coordinate 17,590 of PVLC010001964.1, forward strand.
AGGTAAATTATTACCATTTGACTGTCAATCAAGTGGTGGTTTTCATGAAAGCAGTCCAGGAGGAGAAACCAATTCAACAGTTGATTGATATCTGCCACCCTCTCACTTAACACCTTAGGCTGAGGCTTAATCTTAGGCTTGGCCTCAATTACAGATTCTGAAAATTCAATTTTAAGTTCTTAGGCATAATTCACCAATACTTCCTGAGCATCTTAAAATGCACAAAAGAAAAGAATGGTGTGGTGGAAGGCACTTACCCTGCTGCAACTCCAAAACTGGCTTTCTTGTCTTTTACAGCTTCTTCCAACCTCACAGTTTGGAATTGAAGTAAAAAAAAAAAAAAAAAAAATCACCACCTTGGTCTAATTCTCCATGGTTTAAAAGTAAATTTGTTGCACATTTCTTAGAATTTTTAAAAATTTTCCTTAACAATGACAGATTCAATATGGTAAAATTACTTTATTTTCAATATATATACACATATATTTTTGGTACTGGAGATTGTACCCAGGGACATTCTACCTTTGAGCTATACCCCTAGCTCTTTTCATTCTTTATTTTGAAATAGGGTCATCTTAAGTTGCTGAGGGTCTTGCTAAGTTGCTGAGGCTAGCCTCAAACCTGCAATCCTGCTGTCTTAGCCTCCCAAGTACCGGGATTACAGGTGTGTGCCACCACACTCGGCCTCAAAATTTAATAAAATAGAAGATGAGAAGGAATATCATCTTCACCGTAATCTAGAATATGGTCCATTTCTGAATTCCAGACAATTCTTTCATGGAATGAAGAAAAATATTCATTATTTATTTATTTATTTATTTTTGGAGTGTTGGGGATAGAGCCTAGGGCCTCCTGTACTCTAGGCAAGGACTTTACCACTGAGCTACACCCCCATCCCAAAAGATTTCTAGTTTATAAAGGAAACTGGTGATGGCATCCAGGGGAATTCTATTTCCAATCTATACCCCCAGCCCTATTTTTTATTCTTTATTTTGAAACAGGGTCTCACTAAGTTGTGGAGGGCCTCACTAGGTAGCTGAGGCTGGCCTCGGACCCAGATCCTCTGGTCTCAGCCTCCCAAGTACTGGGATTACAAGTGTGCACCACCTGTGCGCTCTCTCTCTCTCTCTCTCTCTCTCTCTCTCTCTCTCTCTTATCTTCTTCTCCTCCTCCTCCTCCTCTTCTTCTTTTCTCTCTCTCTCTCTGGATGGTGCTGAGGATTGAGCCCAGATTCTCCCACATGCTGGGCAAGTATTCTACCACTGAGGTATATGCCTAGCTTCAGTGTTTCATAAGTTTCCTACCTGATGCATTTCTTGAAGACAGAGCTCAGACAGTATTTGAACTGCAGCTGTGAGTGCTTTACGGCTTCCCTAAAGGAGACAAGGAACATTTCTGTGACTCCTGGACTCCCCATAGAATTTCATGGGCTCTTTAAATTCACGATTACAAAGAAAATATTTACAAGGACAAAATATTTCCAACAGGCATATGGCCATTTCTCTGTTGAGATATTCTAGCGTTTCCTCCAGCATGGGATCCATGGATCCATATTGTATCAGGCTGTGCTCAGGCATGAAGTTTCCTGATACACTGAATTACTAAATGAGAACAATTTAATGCTCTGTTTCTTTTTCTTTTTCTTTCTTTTTTTTTTTTTTGTGGCGCTGGGGATTAAACCCGGGGGCATTTTACCTCCAAGCTACAACCTCAGCCCTGTTTTACTTTTATTTTGAAATGAGGTCTCTCTAGGTTGATGAGAGTCTATTTGCTGAGGCTCTCTGGAACCTGCAATCCTCCTATCTCAGCCTTCCAAGTACTGAGATTGCAGACATGGGCCACCATTCTTGGATGTAAGTTTCTTTGACTAAGCAAGTGGATTCTATGTCTTTACAATATTCAACACTAGTAGAAATGGGTAAGGAACAGGATTAAGATTTTTTTATTTTGCGGGGGATACTGGGAATTGAACCCAGGTGGTTCTACCTTTGATCCACACCCCCAGCCTTTTTCTAATTTTTAATTTTGATTTTTTTTGTGTGTGTGTGTGTGTGGTTCTGGGGATTGAACCCAGGGTCATTCTACCTCTGAGTTACATCCCCAGCCCCATTTCTTATTCTTTATTTTGAAATAGGGTCTCACTAAATTGCAGAGGGCCTCACAAGTTGCTGAGGCTGGCCGCGAACCTGGATCCTCCTGTCACAGCCTCCCAAGTACTGGGATTGTAAGTGTCCACCACCACACCCAGTTAATTTTTAATTTCAAAACAGAGTGGGCCATTCTAAATTGTGGAGGGCTTCTCTAAGTTGCTGAGATTGGGCTTGAACCTGCAATCCTCCTGTCTTAGCCTCCCAAATACTGGGATTACAGGTGTGCGCCACTGTACCTGGCTTAGATTAGGGTTCTTATGGTTCTGCTGTAAATTTACAGGAGGTATTTGAAAGTGAAGACTCCCATAAACTCACTAGTCAAGTTTCCTTGGTTTATACAAACCTTACCAAACAAGACTGATCAAGACACATCTAGCACTGTGATGTCGCCACTGAGAGAAGAGTTTATCCACCAAGTCACTGAAAAATATTTTGAACTGGTCCTTTTGTGGCCAAGCACCTCCCATGTGGGAGATGAGAGGGGACTGAGGATAGGACCTCATCTATCTCCAGATGCAGAGTGTGGCGAAGGCTGGCCTCCACTGGGAAGTGACCTCCTGACTTCCTTAGCCCTGCGCTCAACACGCTGAGCTGCCTTCCCTGTGAGATGTGGACCGGGCCACTGTTGTTTCTGAACAGCACCATGCAGGAGTGCTAAGTGAAGCTTTTCTCTCCCCCTCAGAGATACCTAGATGAGTGAAATGAAATCTCACACTCAGGTGGTAAGAAGTGTGTCACTGCACTCTCCAGCTACTGTCGTGTGTCAACGCTGGGGATTTGTTCTGAGACCTGTGCTGTGCATGAAGCACACTTACACACCACCTGTCTGGTGGTGTAGCCTGTTGTTCCTGGGGACCTGATGATCAGGGCAATACGAGATGAGAAGCGATGCACTAGGAGTTGAGGTAAACAGGAGATGAACGAGGCTGCAGAACAGCATGGCGCACTGCTTCCCAGGGCCCTTTGTTATAAGAAGTATACTCTAAAGTAATGATGAGTATACTGCAGTAAGTATGCAGTCAAGTAACATGGTCATTTACTGTCATGGTCCAGCATGTGTACTGCACTAATTGTACATGCTATATGTCCAGGCAACAGGTGGTATGGTCCATGTGTTTACATCATCAACACACACACACACACACACACACACACACACACACACACACTCACACACATGAGTGACATGTTGCTAGGATATCACTAGGTGGTGGGAATCTGGCAGCTCCATTATAACCCTATGAGACCATCTCATCTGTGCTGTGTGTTGTTGACCCAAGCATGGCTATTCAGCACAGGACTGTGTTTCTGTTTCAGTACCACCAAAACACAGTGTTTTACCAATGACCCCTGGTGCTGTGTCACAACATAAATAGAGTCTCTTCCTGTCTTTCCAAGTTGCACTTCAGCCACCTGGCTGTATGATGGGCAGTCACCTGATCCACAGCCAGGAGCTCAGTACCACATTTCATAGCATGCGATTGAGAAAACTTCAGTTTTCCATAGACAAGAATAGAGGGGCTTCCTGAGATTCCTGATGGGACAGTGTGGGGGGGGTGGCCATGACATACCCAGTTGTTACTATAATAGGTGTTCTATTTTCTCCATCACCTGGAACACACTTTCTATGTTTCACTCACTGCCTTGACAGGTTGATCATGTAAATTCCTACAATTGTAAGACACAGGTTTAAGTAATACACATTTTTTCCCCCATCAAATTTCAAAGTTTGGCCAGTGTGATGGCGAATACCTATAATCCCAGTACTTGGGAGGCTGAGACAGGAGAATCTCAGGTTTGAGGACAGCCTCAGCAACTTAGTAAGAACCTCAGCAATTTAGCAAGAAAGACTGTTTCAAAATAAAACATATAAAAGGGTTGGGGGTGTAGCTTGGAGGTAGAATGCTCCTACATTCTGTCCCTAGTACCACAAAAAATGAATAAATAAACAATAATTCAAAGTTTGGAGAATTATGTAAAACTCTAGAAAATGTTTTTTCTAAAAAATCTGTTTATATCCTGGATTATGTCATATAAGTACAGCTTCATTATATAAATTGAGAGGAATTAGACTAAGTGCTAGTTATATATGTGTATTTGTGTGAAATATATATACATATATATTACATTTTTGGAACAGTTTAAGATTGATAGAGAAATTGAATGGTTAGGACAGAGATTTCCTACGTAATCTGCTGCCCCTCTCCACAGTATCCCCTGTTTTTACCATCTTGCATTACTATGGTATTTTTGTAACAAATAATGAATTCCTATTGAGATATTACTAACTAAAGATCACAGTTAGCTGGGTATGGTGGTGCACACCTGAAATCCCAGTACTTGGGAGGCTGAGACAGGAGTTTACAGAGTCAAGGCCAGTCTCATCAACTTGGGGAGGACTTTATCAACTTAGCAAGATTCTGTTTCTAAATAAATAAATAATAGATAGATAGATAGATAGATAAACAAATAAATAAGTAAGCTGGGGGTGTAGCTGGGAGGTAGAATACACCAATTCAACCCTCAGTTACAGCCACATGCACACACACAACCATAGTTTATATTAAAATTCTCTTTTTTTGTGTACAGTTCTATGGATTTTGAAGTGTATAATGCCATGTGTCCTCTGTTACAATGTCATACAGAGGGGTTCCCTTGTCCTTAACATCTTCATCTGGTCACCCCTCCTGCAAGCCCCAGCCCCCACCGATCTCTTTACCATCTTTATAGTGGTGTCTTCTCCAGAATGTCAATGGTTAGAAGTATAACATGTTGCCTTTTCACATGGCTTCCTTCACCTAACAATATGCATTTAAGGCTCTTCCATGGCTTTTTTTGTGACTTAATAGCTTATTTTGTTAATATTATTGAATAATATTCCATCATTTGGATATACCCCAGTTTGTTTACCCATTTACCTTTGGAAAGACATTTCTGCAGTTTTGGGGATTATGAATAAAGCTGCCATAGACATTCATGTGCAGAATTTTGTGTGGATGTCAATTTTTAACTCAATGATAACAGATACCTTGGGCCACGATTGCTGTTACATACAGCAAGACTGTGGTTAACTTTTCTCCCTCTCTTCCTTCCTTCCTTCCTTCCTTCCTTCCTTCCTTCCTTCCTTCCTTCCTTCCTTCCTTCCTCCCCCCCCCCCATGGAACCCAGGGTCATTCTACCTCTGAGCTATGCTCCCAGCACTTTTTATTTTGAAACAGGGTCTTGCTAAGTTGCTGAGTCTAGCCTCAAATCTGAATCCTCTTCTTAGCCTCCCAAGCACTGGGATTATGGGTGGGTGCTACCGTGCCCAGCCAACACTTCTTTTTATTTGCAATTCCTTATGTCTGTTTACAAATATTTTGGTGAAGTGCCTGCTTATGTCTTTTGAACATTTTAAAATTGGGTAATACACCTTATTGTTGAGTTCTTAGAGTTCTTTGTATATTTTGGGTACAAGTGCTAGATCAGATATGTGATTTACAATGCAATAGTCCCCCCACATCCCCAAATTTTCTTTGTTGACTGTACTCTGAAAATATTAAGTGGAAAATTTTAGAAATAAACAGTTCACAAATTTTAAAGCAGCCCCTTTTTCTGAGCAGCATGATGAAGTCTTGAACCAATCCTCTCTGTCCCACTTGGGGCATGAATTCCTTTGTCCAGAGTATCCAGGCTGTATACACTAGCCCCCTGTTAGGTGCTTAGTAGCCATCTTTGTTATTGCTTATTTGCATTCATGAACCTTTATTTAAAAACAGCCCCAAAGCACAAGAGTAGGAATGCTGGCAATTGGAATATGACAAGGAAAAGCCATAAAGTGCTTCCTGTAAGTAAAAAAGTAAAAGTTTTGGCCAGGCGTGGTGGCGCATGCTTGTAATCCCAGCATTTGGGAGGCTGAGACCGGAGGATCCGGGTTCGAGGCCAGCCTCAGCTACCTAGTAAGGCACTCCACAACTTAGTGAGACCCTGTTTCAAAATAAAGAATAAAAAATAGGCTTGGGGATATAGCTCAGAGGTAGAATGCCTGAGTTCAATCCCTAGTACCGCAAAAAAAAAAAAAAAAAAAAAGTAAAAGTTTTGATTTAATAAGGGAAGGAAAAAAAGTATGCTGAAGTTGCCAATCCTATAACACGACAAGATATTTTTGAGACATACACACAACATTCACATAACTTTTATTACAAGATATTATTATAATTTCTATTTTATTATTAGCTGTTGTTGTTGATTTATAACTGTGCCTAATTCACAAATTAAACATCACCACAGGTGTGTATGTAAGGGAGGAAACATAGACTACATAGAGTTTGGTGCTACCCACAGTGTTAGGTGTCAACAGTTCTTACGATGTACCCCTGTGGATGAGAGGGGATGAATACTTTCTGCCAGTCTGTGGCTTGTCCCCTTATTTTTCTAACAGTGTCTTCACAGAGAAGTTTTAAATTTTTTTTCGGTACTGGGGATTGAACTCAGGGGCATTCTACCTCCGAGCTATACCCCCAGCCTTATTTTTTATTCTTTATTTTGAAACCGAGTCTCACTAAGTTGCAGAGTGCCTCACTAGGTAGCTGAGGCTGGCCGCGAACCCGGATCCTCCGGTCTCAGCCTCCCGAATGCTGGGATTACAAGCGTGCGCCACCACGCCCGGCGATCGTGTACATTTTTAAAGATTAATATGTACACATTCCCGGGTGGGTTTTTTGTTGTAATATAAGTGATATTGTGTTTATAATTTCATTCCATGCTTGTTTATCACAAAACAGTTGACTTTTGTGTGTTAACCTCATTATAACCTGCAGCCTTTGTGATCACTTATTAGTTCCAAGAAGTTTTTGGTCAAAGCTTTGAGATTTTCTTGTGTGTGTGTGTGTCTGTGTGTGTGTGTATGTGTGTGGTACTGGGGACTGAACCCAGGGGCATTGTACCTCTGAATTATACCTCAGCCCTTTTTATTTTTTGTTTTGGAACAAGGTCTTGCTAAGTTGATGAGGGTCTCACTACCTTGCTGAGGCTGGCCTCGAACCTGCGATCCTTTTGTCTCAGCCTCCGGAGTACTGGGATTCAGATGTGGGCCCCCATGCCTAACAACTTACCACTTTTTTTTTTTTTTTTTTTTTTTTTGCTGTACTGGGGATGGAACCCAGGGGCATTCTACCTCTGAGCTGCACCCCCAGCCCTATTTTTTATTCTTTATTTTGAAACAGGGTCTCACTGAGTTGTGGAGGGCCTCACTAAGTAGTTGAGGCTGGACATGAACCCTGATCCTCTTGTCTCAGCCTCCCAAGTACTGGGATTACAAGCGTGTGCCACCACACCCGGCTGCAGCTTCCCACTTTCTAATGTTGTAGTTGGAGCTGTGCTGCATTGGTAGATGCCGCTCCCATCAGGCTGCCTTGGCTGGAATTCCAAGGTTTCTACATGAACTTCTGAGTGTTATTTCTGAACGGGTGATGATAAAAGTATGTTATTTAGCTTTCTTTTGCTGTGACAAACATCTGGGATAAATCAACTCTTAAGGAGGAAAGGTTTAATTTGACTCACGAGTTTGCAAGGGTTCAGTTCCAAGTTGCTTGACCCTGTTGGTTTGGGCCTGTGGGATTACCGTACTTATCGTGGGAGCTCATGGTGGAGGCTTGTCCACCTCATGGCAGCTACGAAGCAAAGAGAGAGAGAGGTGGCACGAGGTGCCAATGTCTCCTTCAAGGGCATGCCCCCCAATGACCTAATTTTCTCCCACTTAGTTCCACCTCCTAAAGGTTCTACCACTATCAACAGTGCTACAGGCTGGTGAATAAACCCTTGACATTGGGCCTTTTGGAGACATTCAAGATCCAAACTATAACAGAGCGTATCTATCTTATAGTGTTCTTGTGACCCTTAGAATTGCACTGTGAAGCTGGGCCTGCTAGTGTGTGACTGCAATCCCAGCACTTGGGAGGCTGAGACAGGAGGATCACAGGTTCTAGGCCAGCCTCAGGACTTAGTGAGACCTCAGCAGTGTAGTGAGATCCTGTCTCAAAATAAAAAATAAAAAGGGCTGGGGGCTCAGAGGTAGAATGACCCAGGTTCAGTCCCCAGTACTAAAAGAAACAGAAAAAGAATTGCACTGTGGGACAGAAAGTATGGAATCCACATTCACTTTCAGCTGTTTAAATGTATTGCTACAGGGCTGCTGGTGGAGTGTTTACCTAGCATTTGTGAGGCTTTGAAAAAAAGAATGCTTAAAAAAACAGAACAAAACAAAAAACCACTTCCTTTTCGATTGTGGTAGGTGGAAAAAAGCTGTGTCCCTTTGAAAAAAAGCAAAACAAAACACCCTCTTTGGCGTTTCCTAGGCATTTCTTACATTGCAGCCAAAAGACAGTTTGGGTTTTTACAAATAACATATTTTACAGCAATTTAAAAGTGGAATTTCACTTGTAAGTTAAAACATTGATTTAAAAAAAAAAAACAAAAGGAGAAATTTTGATTTTAGAAAATTACTACTGTGATTTTTAGGGTACTTTACAGCTGAAAACCCAAAAAATATATTTTCCAGAAGGAATACTTCATTCATGTTAGAATTCAAGGTTAATTAAGTACATTTTATTCTTTAGATGGACATATGAAGTTATAAATGAGGTTCTTTCAAAATAAGAAATAAAGTATGTTTATAAACTTCAATAATTCATTTTTTCCCTCCCTCCTTGCCTCCCTTCTGAGGATTGTACACAGGGGTGTTCTACCTCCAAGCTACTCTCTCAGCCCTTTTTGTTTCTGAAACAGGGTCTCACTAAGTTGCTGAGGGTCTCGATAAATTACTGAGGCTGACCTCAAACTGTGATTCTCCTGCTCAGCTTCCCGAGTACTGGGATTACAGGCTTGTACCATCAGTACCTGACTGGACAGGGACTTTCATATGCATATGTTCAGCCAGACAGTAAGCCAACCTTCCACAGTCAGACGGGCAGAGCACCAAAAGTTAGAGGATGTTTGGTCCTTTAATAGTACCCAAGCAGAAGGTATGATAAAGAGCAGGAGTTTCCATGGGGACCAGGAGGGAACATTTGCCCTGGAACAGTGGTCTGTGTTCCTGGGGATGGGAGGAGGTAGCATTTGTGAGTCTTTTCTCTTGAACTGGGTGAGCTTCCCAAGAGGAGGGCAGGGATCTCGAGGCACTGGGAAGGAGCGGGACTTCTTGTGCTAAGTCTGCCGGCATGATAGCAGAAGGTGGTGCAGCTGTGGGTGAATGGTAACGGTACCAGATGCAGGGGCCTGTCTAGCCTTCCCTTGCATGACCTGAGGGCCAAGCAGCTCAGTTGGTGTCCAAGAGATTGGGAACACTGCAGAGGTCTTCCTCTTTTTTTTTTTTAATGTATTTTTTGTGGTGCTGAGGACTGAATCCAGGGCCATGCACATGCTAGGCAAGTGCTCTCCCCTGGAGCTGCAGCTCTTGGCTCTCTGTGTTAGGGTCCTAATCAACCTCTTAGGTCGTACACCAGGAAATGTGGGGTTGCAAGGGCTAAATTGCCTTCCAAGATCATGTGACCAAAATCCACCTAGGGATGCTAGGACCCTAAAGATCACACTGCTTCACTATTGTCTCTTGTGAATGAAATGTCTTTCTATAATGCAGTTTAGTTTTCACTAGTAAGGAACCCTGCCAACTTCAGTGGTAAGAGCTTCTGTAAATTAACCTAAGCTCCTTGGACCACAGGAGGCTTATGGATCTTCCTTTAAAATGTTAAATTTCAGCCTGGAGTGGTGGCACACACCTGTAATCCCAGTACTTGGGAGGCTGAGACAGGAGGATTGCAGGTTCAAGGTCAGTCTCAGTAATTTAGCAAGACTTTCAGCAACCTAAGAAGACCCTGTTTCAAAAACAAACAAAAAAGGCTGGGGGGTTGGCTTTGAGATAGAATGCCCCTAGGTTCTATCGCCAGTACCACAGCAAGGCAACAACAACAAAGTTAAATTCTGAGCTGGATGTGGTGGTGCATGCCTGTAGTCCTAGTACTTGGGAGGCTGAGAGAGGAGGATATCAGGTCCAAGGACAGCCTCAGTGACCTAGCAAGACCCTCAGCAACTTAGCCAGACCCTGTTTCAAGTCCCTTGATCCTTTTAAAGGACACACCCAGTGACCTCCTACTAGGATCCATTTTTTTTTTTTTTTTTTGCTGTACTGGGGATTGAACCCAGGGGCATTCTACCTCTGACCTACACCCCCAGGCCTATTTTTTATTCTTTAGTTTGAAACAGGGTCTCACTAAGTTGCAGAGGGCCTCACTAAGTAGCTGAGACTGGCCATGAACCCAGATCCTCTGGTCTCAGCCTCCCAAGTACTGGGATTACAAGCGTGCCCCACCACGCCTGGTAGGATCCATTTCTTAAAGGTCCCCAAGTCCTCCAATAACCGCCACTTAGGCCGAGCCTTCAACATATGGACCCTTGGGAGACGTTCAAACCATAGCATATTGGCAAACTGCCATTGATGAGAGCCAGTTTGCATATCAGGTAGAGGGAGGTGGGTTCATAAGTACCAAATGAGGCAAGTAAGATGCCATATGAATCAGCCAGGTTCTCTAGAGGAGCGGAACCAACAGCACATGCATATGCATGATTGTGAGAGGGGATTCATTAGACTGATTAATACCGGCAGAAGCTGGATGGTCCCACAATGGCTGTCTGCAGGCCAGAGGAACCAGCAGCTGCTCAGAAAAAAAGCTGGAGCCTCAGAACACAAGGGACCAGTGATGTTGCCCAGCCCAAGACAGAAAGGCCTGGAGACTCACTGGAGAATCGCTGGTGAGAGTCCACATTGGAAGAGTGAAGCAGCTGGCGTCCTGTGTCCTTGGTGACGGCAGCAGCAATAGACGCACCCACTGGAGAAGAGTCCAGCTTGCCTTCACACGACTTCTTCCTTCTTCCTCTGTTCTATCTGGGTCCCCAGCCTATTGGACGATGCTGTACACATTCAGGGTGGGACTTTTCCCTCTGTATGTTATCCTACATGCCAGTCATCTCTGGAAACACTCTCTTCCACACACCCAGAAATCTTAGGCTTAGGTGTTTCCTAGGATTGACATACCAGATTAACCATTACACAGTAATTTGCAAATAAGGGAAATTATTCAGGGTTAGTTTCTGCAATGGGCATTGGGAATCTAATGCTTCACATTGTGGAATTTGCAAAAGTCTCAATTGATTTTTCTTAGAAATTTTTCCTATCTTCTGACTGCATTGTTCTATCTTTAGTTTTACCTTTACTTTTCACGTTGTCACCTCCAAGCAGGCAAAATATGCAGTTGCCTTCCTCAGTGTTAACACTTTTTAAATATTTGTAGACTCTTATCAAGTACCCAGGCATCCCCTCTCCACCACTACCTGGCCTATCCTGCCAGGTTTTTTGATCTTAATGCACAAGTCGCTCCTTTGATCATTTTGGTAACTTGCTCTGGACCCTGTCAAGGATATCAACTTACTTCTCTTAACAAACATTGCTCTCAGCATTCCAACTGCAATCTTTGGAAAAAGCAGATCACCGACAGAATATTCCTTTACTGTTCCATGATGTAAATCCCTGCAGTATCTCACCCAACACAAGGCTTTCTTTTTGATCATAACTAAAGGTCTTTCAAGATTATAGTTAAGGGCTGGGCACAGCGGCACACACCTGTAGTCACAGTTACTTGGGAGGCAGAGGCAGAAGAATCATTTATACCCATTTGGAGACCAACCTAGGCAACATAGGCCCTGCATAAAGAAAGAGAAAAAAATACAGTTAAATAAGTAGCTGTTCAGGTTCCTCACAATAATCAAATGTGGGGTAGCTCTATTTGTGGGGTAATAGAAAGAGCTCTTTAAGTATTATCTTCTATTGATGAATTTATTTTCACCTTCTTCTGACTTGCTTACCTGAAGCTGGCTATTTCAATGAAAACAGATGTTATAAAATATGAGCCAAGAGTGGTAGTGTATGCCTGTAACTCCGGTACTTGGGAGGCTGAGACAGGAGGATCACAGGTTCAAGGTCAGCCTCAGCAGCTTAGCGAGGCCCTCAGTGAAACGGGGGTGTTTCCTTATTTAGGGTTCTTGTCCAGTGGATTTTGATGAATGAAGTCCAAGGACTAGTGAAGGGTATTAGAAATATGAAAGTTTAAGTCCGGGAAAGACAGATGATAAAGAAGCTCCCCCTCCCCCCACACACACCTGAAAGGGAGTGTTCCAGAAAGAGTGACCTCAAAGCTCTTGGGAAATGGGCTTTTAAATCTTACTGAGGGTTTCTATCTTCCCTTTTAGGACTGGTCAGAATTGGGTTTGGGGGAACCAATGAGTTTTGCACAATTTTGATCCTTAATTTGAATGATTACCTGTGGGTTGGTCAGGGCCCTGGTTCCCTGGAGCCCACCAGTCTCTCACCTTCTTGCTCACCTCCCCCGCCTCAAAGGAGGCATGCAGATGGCCTTTTTCCTTCCTGTTCCCAGATTCTCTGCCCTGCCTCATTAGCAGCAACTTAGTGACACCTTGTTTCAAAATAAAAAAATAAAATGGAACTGGGGGTACAGCTCAGAGGTAGAAAGCCCCTAGGTTCAATCCCCAGTATCAATCAGTCAGTCAATAAAAATATGGATACTATTGGGAGCGTATTATGAACTGAATGTTTGCATTCTCCAAAATTCACATGCTAAAGACTTAACCCTCAAGATGATGATGTTTGGAGAGGGGGGCCTTTGGCAATAATTAGATTTAGATGAGGTCATGGGGGTGGGCACTCACGGTGGGACCCCAGAGAGCTTGCTTCCTTTCTCTCCCTGTGAGCACACAGCAAGACGGTAGCTGCCTGCCAACCTGGAAGTGGGCCTCCCCAGGATCCATCTGTGGGCACCTTGTTCTTGGGCTTCCCATCCCTCAGGACAATGAGAAGGGAATTTCTGTTGCTTAAGTCTCCCAGTCTCTGGGGTTTTATGATACCACAAGCCGTCCAGCCCAGAGAGGACATAGTGTTGTAAATTTTCATGTAGAGTTAACCACAGTAGCTGTTCATATCATTCCTGCAACAAAATTGTGGTGCTAGAATGAGAAAATGAAGCACACGGAGAGGAAAAGGGCCAGGAGAAGGTTACAAAATGAGGAGTATGAAAACTGAAGAAAAATATGGTCTACCTCCTAATGTGGCTTAGAGCCAGCTCTGCCCTCAGGTGATTTTGGGACTAGATCATTGCCTTCTATCAATTGCTATTCATTCTTGGCATCTCATAGGCAGTTTGGCACAGTCTAGAGCAAAAAAAAAAAAAAAAAAAAAAAGTAAAAAGAATGGTTGAAAAAGTAAATGACTAATTTTGTTAGGAATTATCTATTACTCAAATTCGATGCCCTTGATTCTGTTGGATTAACATGTATTTTTTTTCCCCTGAGATAGGCTTTACTTTGTAATACATCACCTTTATTTTTCTAGTCTGCACATTATATGGCATTTTTCTCAATCTATACTTTTTACATTTCTCAATTTCATGAGAAAAAATTTCTAGCCTATCCAGTTCTGGTTTCCATCATTCAAAAAAGACAAATGGATAGTAGAATTGTGCTTGCTTAATCTAATGTGAATTAATGTGTAAGGTATTATTAATAAGTAGGGTATCATCTTCTTCAAGACTGAATTTCCTGTCCTCCGGAGCTCAGATGTTTTCTTTGTAAGCAGTAAGAACACAACATCTAATTGGCTGTGAAAAATAGCCACTCGACAGCAGCAATCTCTAGGGAATTTTTAGATAATGGACACAAGAGCTTTGTAAATTAAGTCAGCCTCTTGAGTTTCCTTCAAGCAAACTAGAAAGCTGTTGTTAAAGACACTAGAATCTGGATTTCTTTATATCTAAGTTTCCAAAGCAGACCCCACTGCTCAAGGTTGCGGTTGAAGTCTGTGCATGAGATGAAGAGAAATTCCAGAAGGAACTTTCTAACAGGAAACTGCAAAGGAACAAATTTTTGTAATGCCATCCTCCATACAAGTTTAAAAAGAATCACTTGAGCTGGGCATGGTGGTGCATGCTTGTAATCCTAGCACTTGGGAGGCTGAGACAGAAGGATCACAGGTTCACGGCCAGCCTCAGCAATTTAGTGAGACCCTCCACAACTTAGTGAGACTCCATTTCAAAATAAAATAGGTCTAGGGGTGTAGCTCAGAGGTAGAATGTCCCTAGGTTTCCTCTCTAGTACCAAATTAACAAATAAAATAAAAAGGATCACTCAATGTAATCCCAGTATGTGGAAGGCTGAGACAGGAGAATCACAGGTTGGAGGTCAGCCTCAGCAATTTAGAGACTTGTTTCAAAATTAAAAAGTAAAAGGGGGTGTAACTGGGAGGTAGAAAACCCTTGTATTGAACCCTAGTAACACACACACACACACACACACACACACACATACACACACACACACACACACACACACACACATATCTTGCTGGGTTGTGCAGTTTTTAACCTATTTTTCTTAGTGTATTTATCGTGCAATGTCACATGTTATACCCAGAAAAGGAAGCACTTCCAGCAGGAATTAATCTTTGTTCTTAGCATGCTAAGAACCATCCTTCACTTATTAGGAAAATAGCAGGTGCAGTGGCTCATGCCTGTAATTCTACTATTTGGAAGGCTGAGTCAAGAGGATTCGATGTTGGAGTGCAGCCTCAGCAATTTAGTGAGACTTTCAGCAACTTCATGAGACCCTGTTTCAAAGTAAAAAATAAATAAAAACTGTGGGTTTAGCTCAAAGACAGAATGCTCCTGGGTTCAATTTCCAGTAAAAAAAAAAAAAAAAAAAAAAGTTTAGGAAGAGACTTTTGTGTTGGTAACCCTAGGGAACCACAGATTTAGTTAGTTAAAAAATATCTGTGAAGCAGTTCTTCATAAAATACCATATTTGTCACAGACAGTATAAGGCATAGCCCTGACCTTGAAGAAGCTTTTACACCGACAGAGACAGAATTGCACACAGATAACAGGGACCTCTGTGCAGAACGTTTGCAGGCACAGGGTAGACACCGTTCAACCAGGCGCGGCATCGAACAGGAGAGGCCGGAGTCCAGGCTGAATTGTGAGGTCTACCGCGGCAGGTCCTGCAGAGAGTTCAGGTACTGTTTTCATTTTGGAAGAAGTTTTCCCTGATAGCACAAAGTGGACTGTAATGCCGCCTCCTCTCTGTGTTGCCAGGCAACCGCGCGGCCAGTGAAGCTGGCTGAAGGAGAAGCCCATTAAGTTCACCCAGCAGAACGTTCATTTCCTCCTCCTTCCTCCGGTGCACGGTTCCCTGCTCCGGACACTGATCAAACACCAAGTCTGCCGGCTCCCCGGCTCTGCCTGAAGCCCGTGAGGGAAAGGCTAAGACTGAACTCGCCCGAGCAGGTGCTGCACCATTTACTCTAGATGAGTGGGTGTCTGGGCTGCCCGCGCAGACAGCAGGTCAGACTACACCAGTGTCCTGGTGACTTTGCTGCACATCAAGAGGCAGCAGCACAGAGACCTTTGCCAATGCTGGGCATTTTCACCCGGCACCCTGCACCCCATCCTGTCTGGCCCCCACCCAGGGCCTGGGGCTGCTGGCCGGGGAGGTGCTACCCTGAAGGCAGGTACAGGAGAGATCTGGAGGGAAGCGCCCAGGGGAGCGGATCCTGCTTAGGTCTTGCAGTTAGAAGTTAATATAATAATATAGAGGATGGAAAGGGGCGGGAAGGAGGAAGAAATAAAAGAAGGAAAGGGAAGGGAAAGGAAGGAAATAAAAGGGAAGGGAAAGAAGAGAAGGGGGAAAGAAATGGAAGGAAAGAAAGAAGGAAGAGAAAGAAAAAAGAGAAAAAGGATGGGAGGAGAGAAGGAAGAAAAAGAAAGAGAGAAGAAGTAGGGAAAGGAGGAGGGATCCTTTAAACCATAGATTCTGTATAGGGGAAAAAGGAAACGGTCTTCCTTATCTTTTTTAAAATTTAATTTAAAATATTTCAAATATGCAAAGGCATGCAGGTGGACTTCATCAAAATTTTAAATTTCTAAAAACACTTCTAAGAAAGTGAGAAGTAAGCAATGGACTAGAGACTATATTACAATAGACAGACCTGCCATGGGCTTCTCCAAAGTGGAAAGAATTCCTACAGATAGAAGGAAAGGCAAACAGTTTGGTATTTATTTATTTATTTATTTATTTATTTATTTATTTATTTATTTATTTATTTATTTTTGTATTGAGAATAGAACCCCAGGGCATTCTACTTCTGAGCTACAACCCCAGCATTTTTTAAAAAAAATCTTTAAAAAGGGTCTCACTGAGTTGCTGAGGGTATTGGTAAGTTGCTGAGGCTGGCTTCAATCCTGCAATCTTCCTGTCTCAGCCTCCTAAGTACTGGGATTACAGGTGTGCACCACCTCACCTAGCAGCAACCTGATTTTTTTGGCAGGTGTGTGTGTGTGTGTGTGTGTGTGTGTGTGTGCATGTGCACACGTGCTGGGGATTGAATCCAAGGGTATTCCATTTCTGATCTACACTCCCAATCTTATTTTACTTTTTATTTGGAAACATGGTCTTGCTAAGTTGTGGAACACTTCACTAAATTGCTGTGGCTTCAAACCCGTGATCCTCCTGTCTCAGCCTCCCAAGTACTGGGATTACAGGTGTGCACCACCACACCAGGCAACAATCTGATGTGTGTGTGTGTGTGTGTGTGTGTGTGTGTGTGTGTGAATGCTGCATATTGAATCCAGTGGCATTCTACCTCTGAACTATACCCCCAGCATTATTTTATTTATTTTTTTAACAGGTTCTCAACAAGTTGCTGAGGCTGGTTGGAAACTTGTCCTCCTGTCTCATTCTCCCAAGTACTAGGATTACAGATGTGCACCACCACGCCTGGTTAACAACCTGAGTTTTAGACTAAGCATTTCACAAAAGGGGAAGTAAATGCAGGAGCTACAGTTTGGATATGAAGCATCCCCAAGGACTCATGTTGGAGGCTTGGTCCCCAGTGCAGCAATGCACAGAAGTGGCGCTTTTAGAAGTGATTGGTTCATGACAATCCTTACCCTATCAGTGGATTAATCCAATGAGGGATTCATACTCGATGACATCATTGTGAGGTGGCCTATGGCTGCAGGCTTCAGAGCCTGGTTGGAGGAAGTGGTCACTGAAATGAGCTCTAGAAGGGTCTACCTTTTCCATGGCCTCTTATTCTCTCTCTTTTTCTGTTTCCCAGCGGCTGTGAGCTGAGTAGCTTTCCCCCACTGTGCCCTTCTGTCATATGTTCTGCCTCACCTCAGGCCTAGAATAGGGGAGCTGGACAACCTTGGACTGAGACCTCTGAAACACGAACCAAAATAAACCTTTCCTCCTCTGAGTTGTTTTCCTCAGGTATTTTGTCACAGTGATGAAAAGCTGACTAATACAGCAGGTGTCCAGCATTATTATTCGTAAGGAAAATGCAAATTGAGACACCATACATTGAACAAAATAGCTAAAAGCAATTTAAAACGACTGACAGTAAGCTGGATTGAGTGTCCCATGCCTGTATTCGTAATACTTGGGAGGTGGAGACAGGAGGATTGCAGATTCGAAGATGGCCTCAGCAACTTAGTAAGACCCTATTTCAAAAACAGAAAATAAAATAGGGCTGGGGGTGTAACTTGGAGGCAGAAAATCCCTGGGCTCAATTCTCGGTAGCACCTAAAACAAAATAAAATGACAGTAGCAAGTGTTCACAAGATTGGAGCAACTGAAATTCTTACATATTGCTGACTCTAATATATATGGTGCAACGACTTTAGAAACCTGTTTGGCAGGTTTTTTTTTCTAAATTTAAGCCTATAACTACCCTAAGATAGATTTATTTATTTTGTGGTACTGGGGATTGAATCCAGGGGCATTCTACCTCTGAGTTACATCCCAGCCTTATTCTATTTTTTCTTGAAACAGAGTCTCACTATCTTGTTTAGAGTCTCATTACTTGCTGAGGTTGTTCTCAAACTTGTGATCCTCCAGGCCCAGTCTCCCTAGTACTGGGATTATGACTGTATGCCATCACACCAGGCTAGGATTTAGCAATTTTAGTTCTAGGATACACCCAAGAGAAATGAGAGCATATATTCAGAAATGAATATGTCTAGATATTTGTAGATACTTTATGCATAATGGCAAAAACGAGGGAATAAATGAAACACCCACAATAGAATATCAGATAGCTGGCCACAATGGTGTATGCCTGTAATCCCAGTATTGGGAGGCTGAGACAGGAGGATCACAGGTTTGAGGCCAGCCTTGGCAACTTAGTAAGATCCTCAGCAACTTATCAAGATCCTGTTTCAAAAAACAATAAATAAAAAGGGCTAGGGGTGCAGGATATGGTGGCCCATGCTTGTAATCCCAGTATTTGGGAGGCTGAGACAGGAGAATCACAGGTTTGCAGCTAGCCTCAGCTACTTAGTGAGGCCCTCCGAAACTTAGTGAGACCCTGTTTCAAAATAAAGAATTAAAAAATAGGGCTGGTAGTGTAGCTTGGAGGTAGAAGGCCCCTGGGCTCAATCCCCAGTAACACACACACACACACACACACACACACACACACACACACACACACACGTGTAGTTTGTTAGATGATAAGATGTAGTTTAGAGAAAAGGAGAAAAATAGGCAGGAAAGGAGAAAGGAGAACAAGGAGGGTATTCATTTTGGATTTGTTTGCCAGGGAGCAACTGGGAAGATGTTATTTCAGGAAGACTCGAAGAAGGCAGAGGATGAGCCTCACACATATCTGGGGACTAGTCCCAGACTGAAGAGGCTGGTGGGTTCAAGGAACAGAGGTCAGGTTGGTGGGCTATCGGCGAAAGCACAGGGTGCAGCTGAGGCCACACAAGGAGAGACAGGGTGGCCCATGGTAAGGAGGCTCTCAGCCAGGAGCCATTGAGCCTTGGAGCGACGGTGACATGATCTGATACATGTTTTAACATGATCATTCTGGCTCCTGTGTTGAGAAGAGATTCCAAGCAGGGCAGAAGCAGGGAGACCAGGTAGGAGGGCCAGGCAATAAATCCAGAGTGGAGATAGTGTGAAGTGGCCCAGCCAGTAGCATGGACTGCAGAGAGTGTGAATTTCAGCCGCATTTGAAAATAGACGCAGTGTCTATGTATACATCAACAACATATGACATCATTTTGTGCTTTTAAAAATTTATATATGAGCATCTCTGGCCAGAGGTACGGGGCGCCGTATTCTAGGACCGATCAGACACCTTGTCACCATGCTGGAAGTCAATACCAACCACCTGGATGAGAAGCAGGTGCAACTGCTGGCAGAGATGTGCATTCTCATCGATGAAGATGATAACAAAATTGGGGCTGACACCAAGAAGAATTGCCACCTGAACGAAAACATCGAGAAAGGATTATTACATCGAGCTTTTAGTGTTTTCTTATTTAACACTGAAAATAAACTCCTGCTACAGCAGAGATCAGATGCTAAAATTACCTTTCCAGGTTGTTTTACCAATTCTTGTTGCAGTCATCCTTTATGTAATCCAGGTGAGCTGGAAGAAAACGAAGCCATTGGCGTAAGACGAGCAGCACAGAGGCGCTTGAAGGCTGAATTGGGAATTCCCTTAGAAGAGGTTCCTCCAGAAGAAATTAATTATCTAACGCGAATTTACTACAAGGCACAATCTGATGGTATCTGGGGTGAACATGAAATTGATTACATTTTGTTTGTGAGGAAGAATGTAACTCTGAATCCAGATCCCAATGAAATTAAAAGCTATTTGTATGTATCAAAGGAAGAACTAAAAGAACTTTTGAAAAAAGCAGCCAGTGGTGAAATTAAGCTGACTCCATGGTTTCAAATTATCACAGACACTTTTCTCTTTAAATGGTGGGATAATTTAAATCATTTGAATCAGTTTGTTGACCATGAGAAAATACATAGAATGTGAATGTATAGACGGATGATTATTGAAAAATGTCATGACCTGGTAAACTTAGAAGTATTTTGTTGTTGTTGTTGTTGTCTTACATTGGGTTCCCTGTTAAACTATCATGTGATATATATAGATACCTGACAACCAAAATTTGTGTGGGAAAGAAACTGAGTTATGATTTTATATTACACATGCACTGCTATTTGTATACTTATGAGAGATTATTGTAAAATGAAAACAGATAAAACTTAATTTACATTGTCCAAATACATGGTTATGACAAAATTGAAGAAATAAGTAAAGTTCTATACTCTCATTTTCTATATGTTTCAACAAACGTTTTCAGAGCACTTTGCTATTTTCCAGATGCTTTATGTGTAATTAAATTTATATCATAGTAAGGAAAAATGAGCAAAGGAAACTATATACTTAGCTGCTTCCAAACAGACCTAATTAGCAGATTAAAGCTGAGCATAGTGATGTATGCTTGTAATCCTAGTACTTGGGAGGCTGAGACAGGAGGATTACAACTTTGAGGCCAGCCTCAGCAATTTAGCAAGACCCTGTTTCAAAATAAAAAATAAAATAGGTCTAGGGGTGTAGCTCAGTGGCAGAATGCCTCTGGGTTCAATCCCCAATACCACAATAAATTAATAACATTAAGTTGGTAGAGCAGGGTCAAGGGGAATTGAACAGTATAAAGTCATCCCTCAATATCCACAGGGAATTGGTTTCAGGACTCCCTCTTCATATCAAAATCTGCAGATGCCGAAGTCCCTTATAGAAAATGATTTAGTATTGCAAATAACCTACACACAACTTCCCTTATAATTTAAGTCATCTGTTGTTTATTTATAATAACCTAATACAGCCAGGTGGGGAGGTGAGTACCTATAATCCCAGCTACTACCTGGGAGGCTGAAGCAGGAGGATCAAAAGTTCAAGGCCAGCCTCAGCAACTTAGTGAAACCCTGTCTCAAAATTTAAAAGGGCTGGGTGTATAGCTCAGTGGTAGAGTACCCCTGGGTTCAATCCCTAGTACTTCAAATAAATAAATACTTAATGTATACTAAATTGTTGCAGAAACAATAACAAGGAAAAATCTGTACATATTCAGTACAGATGCAATTTTTTAAAATATTTTCAATCCAGAGTTGAATCCTTGGGTATGTAACCTGCAGACTTGGAGCCCAACTGTATATCCTAATTTCTGTCATTTTGAGTTGGTTTTGTGGTTTAAATATTCTGGAAGTTGATTTGATTCTTAAAGTTAACTTCTGGTAATGAGATTGATGAGGTTAAGTTTTATCTTAAATGACATTTGCCACATAGCAAAGTATATTTTCAGAATTACAGCGGACAGAGAGGCTACTCATAAAATGGGAATTGAGTGATTCTTCACAAAAGCTAAGAAAACCCCCAACACTATCGTCGTTTTGTCTGAGTGGTTCTTTGCTGTCGGGTGTCCATCCTGTATATAGGATGTTGGGCAGCATCTCTGGACTCTATACAGAAAATGTCATGTAACGCCTTTCTGCCTTGACAGCCAAAATTACACCAGATACACATGTCCCCTGGGGTCAGTAACTCCTAGTTAAGGGCCACTGTTCCACTGTCGGTGGGTGAAAAGCAACAGTTAGGCTGACATTGATGTTGCATAGATTCCGGTTATAGAATCGGTGTATATTCAAACTGTACCTTGATTAATGCTCTTCTTAAAACTTGCCATAGATTTCTCAAAATTGAACAGTTGAGTTTTATTATCCTTTACTGCTGTATAATGAACAATGAAAAAATGAAATCTTACTTCCTACAAAGCTAAAGGCTTTATAAATTCAATTTCTTGTTAATCCTGAACAGTTCATTTATAATTTCAGATTATATAACAAGTGTTTTATTGAAAAGTAAAAGCAATTTTAAAATTGCCAAAAAAAAATTTATATATGTGAAATTATACATGCATGTAGATTGTCTTATCTGCTGTGTGCTATCACACTGTCTACACGTACTGAAACTCACCATTCATACATTTAACACGCACCTGAGAGGAGCCAGGCATTGCCCAAGATGCTAAGGTTTAAGGACAAAAGACAGACACCTCTGCCTCAGGAATCTTCATGTTTATTTGTTTCTGTGGTGACAGGTGTTTAGGTCATTTTCAGCTTTTCACTATTACAAAATGCTGCAATGGACACCCATTGACCATATATGACTCTAAGTGGGCAGATATGAAAGACCTAAGCCAGAATTTAGATATTCCAGCCATTCTAAAGCTGGTTTCCCAAGTGGTTGGACTGATGGGTGCTCCATGAGTTCTGATTCCCCTTCAGCTCCCAGCTAATGCTTGGTTTTAAATTTTGGCCTGCCAGTTGGTAGGAAATAATATTTTCTTTTTCTTCTTTTTTTTTTTTTTTTTTTTTTTTTGCGGTACTGGGGATTGAACTCAGGGGTGTTCTACCTTAGAGCTATATCCCCAGCCCTATTTTTTATTCTTTATTTTGAAACTGGGTCTCACTAAGTTGCGGAGTGCCTCACTAGGTAGCTGAGGCTGGCCGCGAACCTGGATCTTCCAGTCTCAGCCTCCCAAATGCTGGGATTACAAGCGTGCACCACCATGCCCAGCTAGGAAATAATATTTTCTTAATTTTAGTTGCATTTCATTCACTCTTGATGAGGTTCAGAGTCTTTTTAAGTGCTTATGTCATTCTTATTTCTTTTTTTTTTCAAACTTCATACTTTGCCAATTTCCCCCCTCAATTTGTCATTTACTTACAAATTTGCTGAGTGTTATATGCAAAATTTGAAAAGTAATTTATGGTTGGTTATAAATGTAGTTACTTACATATATATCTAACCAACCATGGTTAGATATGTAAGTACATAGTTAAATATATAACTATATATAGCCAACCATAAATCAGTATTCAAAATTCTACTAGGAGGAACTGAGCAAAAGGGTGGGGAAGAAAGTTTCACGGTGAGATAGTATGATAAAGGCTTATTGGCAACTTCCACTTCTAGTCATCGTCTCACCATTATCACTGGACTTGAGCAATGTGAAAATTGATAAAATATATTAAACAATTGCTTGTTGAAGACTGTGAGCTCTGAGAGAAGGCAAAAAAACAATGGGAGACTTACTCTCATTCTAGCTTTTTACCCAGAGGAACCTAAAACTATTGTTCTGAATGTATTTGAGGGTTTAAAGGAGAATATACATATAATCAGAAGGGAAATGTGACTTCAAGAGTTGAAAGTGTTATTATCTGAAAAGGATAATTCATGGGGTGTAATTAACAATTGATTAAATAATACAGAAGAAAAAATTGTGACGCTGAAGCCAGCAATAGAGACTATGCACATTGAAGCATAGAAAGAAGAAAGACTACACAAAAGTGAAAAGCATTTTAGTGACATATGGGAAAATATTAAACAGCATATCATTTGAATGGGGGCAAGGCAGAAATAATTTGTGTGTGTGTGTGTGTGTGTGTGTGTGTGTGTGTGTGTGTGTGTTGGGGGCACTGAGGATTGAATCCAGGAGAGTTCTACCTCCAAGCTATACCTCTAGCCCTTTTTATTTTTTATTTTGAAAAAGGGTCTTCCCAAGTTGATGAGGCTGGCCTCGAACCTGTGATCCTCCTGTCACAACATCTCAAGTACTGAGATTATAGGCGTATAACACCATACCTGGCTCAGAAAGAAGTTTTGAAGAAATAATAAGAAAAAAATTCAAAATCTGATGAATCTACAAATCTATAGATCCAAGAAGCTCAATGGATTCTAAGCAGAAGAAAACACATCAAGGTGCATCCTACTCATGTTACTGGAAACCAGTGACAATAAGCCAGTCTTGACTGTGGCCAGGAATAAAAGAAGACATTTGTGCACAGATGAAATTAAAAATTATCTCCACTTCTCACTAGAAACAGTGAATGCCAGAAAACAGTGGAAAGATGTCTTTATTTATTTATTTATTTAAATTTTTATTATTCAGCACGGATTTGTTATACATTTCTTGAGTACAACTGGGTTACATATACATTTACGACATATCAATCATTGTCAGAGCACAGTTAGCACCACTTCTTCATTTTCCACGTATAACCCACATTCTTAACATACCCTGGTCGAAAGATGTCTTTAGATTGTTGAAAAGTGTGAATATTAGACATGTATAGGTTGTGAAAACATCCTTCAAGGTAGAAGGCAAACAGTCATTTTCAGACAAACTAAATCTGGACAGAATTTTCCCAATAGGTTGGTGCTATAAGAAATGTTAAAGAGAACTCCTGGGCTGAAGTAAAATCATCCCAGAAATTCAAAACTTATGGAGGAACCCAAGAGGACCAGAAATGCCAAATGTATTGGTCAATGTAAGACAATTTGAAGAAGCAATGGGAATGTATTGTGGTGTTTGTAGCACATGTAGAAGTAAAATAACGATAGCAGTAGTAAAAAGAATAAAATGAAGGAGCTGGGTGTGGTGGCCCACATCTATGATCCCAGGACTTGGAAGGCTGAGGCAAGAGGCTCGCAGGTTCAAGGCCAGTCTCAGCAACTTAGCGAGGCCTTCAGCAAGTAAGTGAGACCCTGTTTCAAAATAGAAAACAAAAAGGGCTGGGGTTGTAGCTCAGAGATAGAATGTCCCTGGGTTAAATGCCACAAAAAGGAAAATTCCACAAAAGGAAGAAAGGAAGGAAGGAAGGGAGGGAGAGAAAAGAAAAGAAAAGAAAAAAGAAAACCAAAGTAGTTATATTTTAGTATGGGACAAAGTAATATCTGTTTGTTTGTTTGTTTGTTTGTTTATTTATTGTGGTACTGGGAATTGAACTCAGGGGAATTCTACCTCTGAGCTACACCCCCAGCCCTATTTTTTATTTTGAAACAGAGTCTCACTAAGTTGTGCAGTGCTTCACTAAGTAGCTGAGGCTGACCTATGATCCTATGAATCCTATGATCCTCCTGTCTCAGCTTCCCAAGTACTGGGATTACAAGTGTGTGCAACCATGCCGAGCTCAAAGTAACCTTTATGATGAGAATTATTAGGGGAAACAGTCATTTCACAATGATTAAATAGTCACAACAATTATCAGGAAGACAAACAATTGTAAATATGTATGCATGAAATCACTTAGCTTTTTAAAATAAATTTTAATTGGTGCATTATGATTACACATGATAGTGTGATTCATTGCTATATTTGTACATGCACATAACATAATTGGCCAAGTTCATTCTCCAGTAACTCCCCCCTCCCATCTCCTTTCTCTACTCTACTAGCTTTCCTTCTATTTCATGAGATCCTCTCACCTTTCTTTCTAGTGTCTACATATGACCTTTGACTTTCCGAGCCTGGCTTATTTTGCTTAAGATACTATTCTCCAGTTCCATCCATTTTTCTGCAAATGACCTAATTTCATTCTTCTTTAGGGCTGAATAAAGCTCCATTATGTATGTATACCACATTTCCCTTATCAGTCACCTGCTGATGACTCCTAAGCTGGTTTTGTAACTTGACTGTTGTAATCACTCAGTTTTAAAACATATGAAGCAAATACTGATGGAGAAGAATAAATAAAGAAATCGGGAATTTTAATCAGAGACTTTAACACTTCTCTCTTCAGTAACTTGTAAAGCAAACTCACAAAATGTCAGCGATGTTGAACAACACTGCCAACTAGCTCAGCATAATTGACATTTATAAAATGCCATGTTGGGCACCTTCAGAGTGTTCATGTTTTTAAATGAATGTGAAATATTCACCAAATTGGCGCATGCTGAGCCATAGAACAAATCTAAAATGTAAAATTTTGAAATACTACTGAGTATTTTCTCTGACCATAATGCAAAATAAATAAATAAATAAATGACAAAAAGATTACTGGAAAATCCTTGAGTATTTGGAAATTAAATAAAACACTTGTAGCTAGGTGTAGGGGCACCTGCTTGTAATCCCAGTACTTGGGAGCCTAAGATAGGAGGGCCATAGGTTTACAGCTAGCCTCAGCAACTTATAGTGAGGCCCTTTTCAACTTAGTGAGAACATTTCAAAATAAATAATAAAATAGGGCTGGGAATGTAGCTCAGAGATAAAAAGCCCCTGGGTTCCATCCCCAGTACTAAAAAAAAACAAAACAAACAAAAACCAAACCAAATCACAACAAAAAATAATAATACCCTTCTAAATTACCTATGACATAAATCACAACAGAAATGAGAAACTATTTTGAGCTAACTAGTAATGAAAACACAATGTATAATAACTTAGATGGTGCAGCTCAAGTTCTATTTATAGAGGTAAATATACAGCTTTGAATGTGTGTGTGCGTGTGTGTGTGTGTGTGTGTGTGTGTGTGTGTGTGTGTGTGTGTTTGTGTGTTACCAAGGATTGAACCTGGGGCATTCTATCCAAGCTACACTCCCATCCCTTTCTATTTTGCAATAGTGTCTCACTAGTTGCTGAAAGTCTTGCTTGCTGAGGCTGGTCTCAGACTTGAGATTTTCTTGCCTTAGCCTGGGATTATAGGTGTGTGCCTTCATGCCTGACTTTAGCTTTAAAGACTTACATTAGAAAAGAAGAAAGATCTAGAATTAATGATCTAAGTCGATAAGATCCCCATAGCTCAGGAAATAATACTGAGAATCAATAAATGTGATGGCATCAAGTAAATAAGCTTCTACATAGCAAAGGAAACAATCCAGAGTCTAAAGAGAGAACCCACAGCATGGAGAAAAATCTTAACCAGCTATTTCTTTGATAAAGGACTAAAAGCTAGACTATATGAAGAACTTAAAAGACTTAGCAAGCCTGGTGTGGTGGCACACGCTTGTAATCCCAGTACTTGGGAGGCTGAGACCGGAGGATCCGGGTTTGCAGCCAGCCTCAGTTACCTAGTGAGGCACTCCGCAACTTGGTGAGACCCTGTTTCAAAATAAAGAATAAAAAATAGGACAGGGGGTGTAGCCCGGAGGTAGAATGCCTCTGGGTTCAATCCCCAGTACCAACCCCCCCAAAAAAACCAAAAAAACCTAGCACTAAAATACTATAGTGATAACGTGGGTATCCATGTTTATGTCAGCACAATTCACAATAGCCAAAGTGTGGTATACACATGCAATGGGATTTAACTCAGCCACAAACTTTTTTTTTTTTTTTTTTTTTTTGGTGCTGGGGATTGAACCCAGGGGCATTCTACCTCTGAGCTATGCCCCTAATAACTATTTTTTATTTTTTATTTGGAAACATGGTATTGCTAACTTGTGGAGGGCCTCACTAAGTTGCTGAGGCTGGCCTTGAACCTGCTATCCTTTTGTCTCTGCCTCCCAAGTACCAGCATTACAGAACTGCCACCACACTTGGCTAGCCACAAACTTTTAAAAGCTAGAAAAAGAAGAACAAATAGAACCCAAAGTAAGTAAAAAATAGGAAAGAATAATGGTTAGAGCAGGTATTAATACACTAGAAAATCAAGCAAACAATAAAATCAGTGCAGGCACCAGCTATTTCCTGTAAATACAATGTCCGAACCTCCAGATAGGATAGGGAAGTACATAAAGTGCCTATTACTAGGAATGGAAGCTGGTCATCACTACAGAAAAACACGGTTATTGAAAGAATAACAAGGTGATATTATAAACAACCTAATGTGAAATTTTAAAACTAAAGTTACGTGAGAAAGTTCTTGGAATGATGAAAGTTACCAATACAACTCAAGATAAGATAAAAAATCTGAATAGTCTCCTAGTTATCAAGTATTTTAAAGTGTGATCGTATGCCTTAGTGGGTATGCATATCTTATTTAAAAAGCAATAAAGAACATTTCAAAAGCAATGTGCTCATTTGATTTGATGGATGTTTTGCAGTAAATTAAACATCTCTCCTTCTCCTCACCACGATTTTGCTAAGTTACTTCAGGTAGAATCTTTCCCTAACTTACACGTTGTGACCTCAACTTTATTTATTTGCTCTTTTAAGAAGTTGGGAAAATTTGTTTATTTCTCAAAATGCTCCCATCTCTCTTTTCTTCTCTCCTTATTTCTCTCAACTTTTCAAATAAATTAAGCACCTTTTGTGTGCAAGATTCTTTCGGGAAGAAACGGTACATCCTGATCCTGAAGAAATTATAGCAATGTTGGCTCATATGTAAGGGTTAAAAGGGGGAAATGAGCCCAGAAGTAGAGAATAGATCTGAAATATGGAGGCTGAGTATGCCTGCAGTCTTACAGTGTGTGTAACAAACTTTAATTTTTTGAACACTTTGAGATTTATACAAAAATTGTGAAGATATTAAAGTGAGTTCCCATATATCCCATGCTCAGTATCCCTGATTATTTAACGCCCTGCATTAAAACTTGGTAACAACAGAGTCATGTGCCAGCAGGGGCTCACTAGTTAAACATTTATCGAAGCCTGTACATTTGTCTCCTGGGTTCTGTTGCTAGTTTCTGTCTTGCTGTGAGTTCACAGGGGCAGTTTGTCTGTCCAGAAGCGGCCAGGGGAGGAATTGACAGTCTAGTGGAGTCGCTGAACGGCACTATTAGGAGAGCTTCCAGGTACATACCAGAGCTCCTGAATAATGCACACGGCTTACTAGAGAGGATTTCCATCTGGTATAAAAATGCGATTAGGTAAAAAGAGGGTAAAGAAACTTAATTTGTGAGCATTTTGTTTATTGACAGGAGAGGTATATTTGTGTGTTTGGTGATATAAGTCTGGTTTCATGTTTTATCTTATATTATCATCATCATTATTATTATTATTGGCACTGGGGCTTGAACCCAGAAACTTTTACTTCTGAGCTATACCTCCAGCCCTATTTATTTTTTTAATTTTGAAACAGGGTCTCACTAAATTGCTGAGGGTCTTTATAAATTGCTGAGTCTGGCTTAGAACCTGTGATCCTCTTGTCTCAGCCTCCCAAGTACTGGATTACAGGTGTGCACCACCACACCTTGCTAATGGCTTCTTAAATATGACAAAACAAATTAGACTACATTGGTCTCACTAAGTTGCTGACACTGACCTGGAACCTGTGGTCCTCCCGTCTCAGACTCCCAAGTGTTCAGGTTATAGGTGTTTTAAATGAATTGAACTATCATTGTTTGGAAAGAAAAAACAAACATGTTTCTACAAGCATTCAATGAAAACAGAATGCACAATCACTTTGGCCAGTCACAATGCTGGTGGTCGGGACTGGCAGGCTTGTAGAGAACTCAGTTGTTGTAGCCAGAGAAGACTACCATAGTTTCCTTGACTCTCTTTCAGCCCTGGTGTTTCAGGTGCAATGTTCAGTCAGTTCCTCCTGGTGCCTCAGATAGACTGAATGCTGGAGGCAATGATTTGGTAAAAGATTCTAGTATATTCAGATTTTCAGTGCAATGGACATAGCTTTATAGTGACTGTTTAAATGGGCAAGAAACTTGACCTACAACCAAATTCCATAATAGGGATAATTCTACAAAATTTTGACACAGGACAATAGAATGTAGAGTGGGGAATAAAAGTCCTTAAAATTTCAGAAAAAGAACGGCTCTGATGTTAGTTGTGTCTGTAATCTCAGCGACTCTGGAAGTTGAAGTAGGGGGATTACAAGGTCAAGACCAACATGGCTGACTTAGTAAGACTCTGTCTCAAAATAAAAAATAAAAAGGGCTGGTGGAGCACTTCTGGGTTCAATCTGATATATGAAAAAAGAAAATGACTTTGACATTTGCTCTATGGACATGGACTTACATGAACTTTAGTATCCTTATCTAAGATGATTATCTGTATCATCATCACCGTCACCACCATATTACCATCACCACAATCATCATCACCATATCATCATTATCATCATCGTCATCATTACCATCACTATCCTTGTCTTTATTATCTCAGTTCTGGGCTCTGATGAGTTAAATTGTAAGAAAGTGCTTGCAAACTGTTAAGCACTATATAAACATACCTATTGGGGTGGTGCATGCCTGTAATTCCAGTACTTGGTACTTGGGAGGCTGAAACAGAAGGATTGCAGGTTCAAGGCCAGGCTCAGTAACTTAGCAAGACCTTGTTAAAACAACAACAACAACACTAAAAGGACTGGGGGTGTAGCTTGGAGGTAGAATACACCTGACTTGACTCCCTAGTACACACACATACACACACACACACACACACACACACAGCCCCCCAAACAAAAAAACAACATAATAATATTGTCACTACAATATTTTTAAAACACCTACATACTAAGTAAAATTAACTCATCCTAATTTTGATTATGAAAACTCATTTTGATTATGTAAACCAAGTGGATTTCCCCCTATTTGAACATTTTAATATGAATGTGGTAAAATGGGAAACGCAAACTCCCCAGGACAGTTCTTGTCCAGGGACTTGCCAGCCCCCCATGGTACCATCAACTCCGCCAGCTCCATCACACAGAATTAATCCCTGACTGTAGAAATTGAGCACGAGCAGGTAAGAAATGGTGTCCTAAGGGCAGTTTTATTCTGAAGAAATATATCAGATCAATTTTTCCTGAAGAATTCTTCTTCATGCCTTGGCAATTTAGTGAGACCTTGCTTCAGAATAAAAAATGCAAAGGGCTGCAGGTGTACCTCAGTCGTAGAATGCCCCTGGGTTTAATCCCCAGTAATATACAAACACAAAGAACTTTTTCTTTATCTGTGGAGGACCAGCCCACAATCGGCTGTTACCTGTGGCTCCTGCCCAGGTCCTTGCCCTAGAATGGATTATCCAAAAGGAGATAGGTATCCTCAGGGCCACCCATGGCCACCTCTTGGCCAACCAGCAGGAGAAAAGAGGTGCTAAAAGTGCAGAAGCCTGGAACTGAAATCAGTTTGCATTTATGTTTGATTTGATGCCCTCGTCCTCTGTTTAGTATAGATTTAAATAGACTCGCTCTATTCCTAGACATTTCTTGCATGTGTGTGGGATTTTAATCCCATTATTATCTGTTGGCAGAATGGTCCTAGAGATTGCCTGTGACAGGTCATTCTTAAAAACACCAAGGCTGGGCGTGGGGGCACATGCTTGTAATCCCAGTACTTGGGAGGCTGAGACAGGAGGGCCTGAGTTCGTGCCAGCCTCAGCTACTTAGTGAGGCTCTTTGCAACTTAGTGAGACCCTGTTTCAAAATAAAGAGTAAAAAAATAGGACTGAAGGTATAGAGGTAGAATGTCCCTGGGTTTAATCCCCAGTACCGAAAAAAAAAAAAAAAAAAAGGAATAAAAGTAGAACTGTGTGTGTAGCTCAGAGGTAGAATGTCCCTGAATTCAATCCCCAGTACCACAACAAACAAACAAACAAAAAAAAACACCAAGGAAGTCAGGTTTGGTGGCACATACCTGTAATCCCAGTACTTGGGAGACTGAGACAGGAGGATCGCAGGTTCAAGGCTAGCCTTAGCAACTTAGCAAGACTGCTCAGCAATTTAAGGAGACCCTGTTTAAAAATTAAAAATAAAAATGGCTGGGGTAAAAAGCTCAGGGGTAGCCTCTGTGTTCAATCCCAGCAAAACACACACACAGAGACAAGGAAGGGAAGAATGGGCTTAGTAGTAAAAAAAAAAAAAAAAAAAAAAAAAAAAATCACAAAGTAACTTTAAATGATTACAAAATAACCTGTATATCAAAGAGATGGAAAAGATTAAGCTCTAAATTAACTAAGTGAGCTAGTCATGGTGGTGCACCACTATAATCTCAGTATTTGGGAGGCTGTGACAGAAGGATCACAGATTTGGGGCCAATCTTAGTAACTTAGCAAGACCCTCAGCAAGTTAGTAAGACCCTGTTTAAAAAAATAAAATAGGACTGGGGATGTAGCTTGGAGGTAGAATGCCAGTGGGTTCAATCCCTAATACCACAAAAAGAAAGAAAGAACTAAGTGTGCAGTAAAAGAGAATTTAAGGAGCCCTGACCCATACTTAGCTTTGATAAAAATGAGGATTAACACTATTGGCTCAAGTCAAGTCTCCAGCAGGTTCTACACTGTTTGCAACACGATTGCATTTCATCCCATGCTCCTCATCCCCCTCCCCCATGCTCTTCAAAGCCAGGTGAGAATGTCCTGACCTACCTTGAACAACTCTGAAGGAACTTTCCAGAAATTCTCAGTGAAATACGATGCTGTCTACTAGAGTTTTCCTGTAAGATACTCGATAACCTTTAAGTGGCATTTATCTTTGAAAGGAAACAATGATGAACGTTTCCATTGAAGACTGGAAAGCTAAGAGCTCACTGGCCAGTGAAAGTCTATTTTATACAGAGAGAATAGGGAAAGGGAGCCGGGGAGAGGTTGGGGGGGAGGCTTGAGAAAGAAAACAATTCAAATAATGTTTTGTCATATATGCAGTTATGAATACCCATCTTACTAGTATTTACGAGTAGAGGTGGGAGCTGGAGGGAAACACACCAAGTGCTGTGTGCATGTATATTTATATCAATTGGAACCTCACTATGATGTATAATCACAATGCATGAATAAACTATATTAAAAATAATGTACTGCATGAAAAGGTTTTAAAGTTCTTCACTTGCGATGGCTGCTCTGTGGAAGCATGCACACACACACACACACACACACACACACACACACTAAAGTGCTCTAAATCATGTTGTGTTATGATGCATCCATGATCCATGGACTTCTGGAACAGATCTCAGTCTTAACGGACTTTTCACTTTACAGATGAGATAACCAAGTCCTAGAGTGGTTAAACACTTCCCCTAGTTCCCTAGTTAGTCTTCAGAGGACCTGGATGTACTCACCAGTCAAAGATGCTGTGGCAGGCAGCACTAACCTCTCTGCAGGAATCCAGCAGGTCTCTGGGGGAGAGCTGTGGTAAGGGAGGGCTATCGGTGACTCCCCAGGCACTCCTGTTGGCTTCCCAGCAGGGAGCAACCAAAACAAAATGGCTTCAGGTTTGAACGAGTCTACTGGACCTACACTGGACTTCAAAAGACACCACAAATGGCCACAGCGCTAATGAATGCTAATGGATAGGACCTTAACTGATTAAATCAGCCACTTTGGTCTGGCCCTACAGGGATTATAGAAAGGCTTTTAGAGAGACAATAACTTTTATCTTCCCCCTGCAGTGAGCTTTCCACAAACCAGTAAGTGACTGGGGGGGGGGGGGCAGCGCACACTTGGAGTGCTGGCCATATGCCTTAAAGGTAGAGTCTCCCCGACACAACTTAGGTTAGAGCCATTAGATTAGAGTTTGTCCTGAGGCTTTGCAGTCAACACACCTGACACATTTAGTACAGTGCTGGGTGCTTTCAAAGGTCAGATGCAATGGCACGTACCTGTAATCTCAGTGGCTGGGGAGGCTGAGGCAGGATGGTTGCAAGTTCAAAGCCAGTTTGGGATACTTAGCAAGACCCTGTCTCAAGATAAAATAAGCAGGACTTGGGGTATAGCTCAGTGGTAGTGCATTTCTGGGGTTCAGACCCAAACACTTGTGGAATTCTAAGGATTCTTCTCTAGATGTCTCTTGAACCCATACCTTCCTTCTTAGTGAGTCAGGGCAGAGGACCCTGGAACAGGAGGATTAAGGCCATCTACCTTGCCTTTTGTGTCATGGGGAAGGTAAGAGACTGGTGAGCACCAAGAGATCAGGCCCTCCAGCCCACAAGATAACAACTCAAATGAAGGGTCAAAATTGAGACATTGGTTCCCCAAGATCCAATGCTGATCAATCATAAAAGAGCAGATGGGGAACCCTGTAAGGTTTAAAAGCCCAGCTCCCAAGAGCTTCAGTGGTTACTTTCTTTCAGGACACCTTCCCTCAGTGTGTGTAGGGGAGGCTGTTTTTGTCTTTCCCTGACTGAAAATAAACTTTTATATTTCTATACCTTTCATTAATCCTTGGACTTCATTCATTGAAATCCACTGGACAAGGAGCCTACTAAGAAGAGACACCCCCGTTTCACTACTCTTTGTCTGTGGGGTTCTCTCTCTCCCCCTCCCTCACCAATGGTAGGCATTAGTAAAATGTAAATGGCAAGATGGGCATGGTGGTGTATCCCTATAATCCCAGTACTTGGGTGGCTGAGATAGGATCTCAGATTGGAGGCCAGCCTTAGCAATTTAGCGAGGTCCTCAGCAGCTTAGCAAGACCCTGTTTTAAAATAAAAATAAAAAGAGCTGTAGTGTGTAGCTTAGAGGTAGACTGCCCCGGGGTTCAATCCCCAGTACAGGGGGGGGGAGTGTAATGGCATCTTCCTCACCTGTTGGGTACCTTCCTCTTCCCAAATGACTCTGGCAAGGCAGTCCCCTGTCTGCAATGTCCCCTGTGTCTTTTGACTGATGAAAATATCATCATCTTCATGCAGCATTGATCCCACTCTTTTTTCTGATTCTGATTATTTCTGATCTCTGGTTCTGCACTGGGCTGGAGAAATTTCTCCTCTTCTCTGTTTTCAGGCCACTTTGTTGACAAACCTGAGATAGTCCTTCCTTATTTGCATTTAAATAAGCCTATGCTCTTGGTCTTTTCCATTTTCTAGACAACAAACTTGTTGAGTGCTAAGATTTTTTTTCACTTTTTATTTCTATCTGGGGCTAATCTTAGTGGCTTGTGTTTGGTCTATACTTAAATATTTACTGAATAATGTGATAATATGATAAATGATATGTGGACTCTGATATTATCTGGACCTTCCATTTGATAAGCTTAATGGGAACAGCAATTAGAAAAAATGGGCACAAGTAGAATCAACAGGGAAAATGATAGCACATACACCACTTCAAATATTGACGTATTTAGTGTGCTGTTAGAACCTATTAAGCTCAAAATGTCTCCTAAGGTAAGTCAATATAAAATAGGCTTTTCTGTACAAGTTCATAGGATTATATATAAACTTATAGTCACACTGTGGGTAAATATAAAATTTTGTTTATTGAGCATATATGGTAGGCCCTCAATATCCTCAGTTTCAACTAATCACAGATTAGGTGTGGGCACTGTGAGGTCTGACTGAGGTCTGGCCAGAGGAGGCCGAGAAGAAGGGCTCCAGGAGCTGCAGGAAAATGCCTCTAATCATCTCCCTGCCCTAGCCTCATAAATTTACCTGTCCTGGCCTAGTGTCAAGCCCACCAATCAGAGGAATACACGACTGCTTTGCTCTCCCTCCCTCCTAACGCCCCTAGTCTGTAAGGAAGGGGGCTTTTCTGCCTCTTCTTGGCTCTTTCCCAGTTCCCTCCCCTAGACTTTACTCCATATAAAACCTGTTCTGGTCTATCTAGCCACCTGTCCCTTTTATCCCTGTATTTTCTAATAAATGGTGCAGAAACCCGGGAGGGGAATTGGCAGTCAGGTCTCCTTAGCCACCCTTCAGTGGACCAGCACCCTTCTCTTCCTTTCTCTCACAGGGCTCTAGACCAGAAGGCCATTTGCCTGTTTCCAGATCCAATCGCCCAACACGCATAAGATTTGTTGTTGCTGAGTTTTGCATCTGTCCGCCTCTTGTAGGTACCCAAGAGGCTCTGGTTCCCGCACCGCCCCTGGCGCTGGGACAACCCTAGTCCCACACTGCCGGGGCTCTGTGACGCACTTCAGCTTACCGACCCAAACCAAAACGCCAGTGCCTACAAGACTTAACTACATTCTCCAGAATGCAAGAATGACAGGAGGGTCTTTATTTTTCCCCCTCACTGTTCTTGCTCTGTAAAAATCATCTTCTCTGTCAAGTTTTTCTCCTCCATGTAGAACTTCCAAGGGAAAAAAAAAAAAATCCCATGCTTAGATGTGCCTCAACTCCATTCCTGTGCACTTGCTCCCTTTCCCTGCCCGAGCTCCACCCTCGAGTCCGCACACTCCGCCCCACACGTCTGCACTCTTACTCGCGCCCCACGCCAGCTCCGCCCTCGGTCTTCAGCAGACTCAGTCCTTAGGAGCTTGAACTGCCCACTGGCTGCCGCCCTGCCCCTCCTCCGGCTCAAAAGCGACCATGCCAGTCCTCCACCAAGAGCTGCAATCGCACCTCCAACCCTGTCCCCTTCCCCACCCCCTGGGCCCAGGCCTCTGTGCTCACTCCCGCCTCCAGTGAACAAGACACGCAGAGGTCACAGCTCAAGCTGTGCGATGGGCTGCTGCTGCCAGCCCCTCCGGTTTCAAGTCTACCCTGGCCTGCCATGTCCTGGGGACTCCACCCCTGCCCCCATTCCGCCCTATGCTCTGCTGTAGACTGTACAGTGTTGTATGTGTACTGTGTCTGTCTACATAGTTTCACAGATTGTCATATTAATAAGTGAGTGCCCATAAAATTTAAAGGAAACATAAAATCAAATACCTCTGAGGTCATGTGACTTAAGTAAATCTAACAATTAAGTAGATTTAAGATCTGTGCATGAAATTAAAGTAAAAATGTCCTTAAAATGATTAATGCAAGCCGGGCATGGTGGCGCACTCTTGTAATCCCAGCATTCGAGGCTGAGACCGGAGGATCGGGGTTCGCGGCCAGCCTCAGCTACCTAGTGAGGCACTCCGTAACTTAGTGAGACTCGGTTTCAAAATAAAGAATAAAAAATAGGGCTGGGGGTATAGCTCGGAGGTAGAATGCCCCTGAGTTCAATCCCCAGTACCGCAAAAAAAAAAAAAAAGATTAATGCATACCCTTTCCCCTAGGAAAACAGTTAATCAAAATTATATTTATTTCTGTAGGTTTCCAAATACAATGTTCATTGCTTTTAAAGGTTTTTCTTTGGCAGAAAAATGTTTTAAGACACTAATGATGTAATGATGTTTGTCTGATGTTTTAATTTTCAGGGGTAATCTACAATTTAATTATTAAATTGGGTAAATACAAAATTTAATTAATGCTTTAAAATGCTCTTGGCTTCTTAGGATTTAAAAATTTTCAGTCAATTAAGTGGGCTTCTAAATTGTTGGTATATAGGAAAACTATATTATAAAAAGGCTTTATTTTTGGGTCTTTACTAAAAGACAATAAAGGTTGCTGGAAATATATATTGCTGTGACCTGAGTATTAAAAACAATCCCAATCTATGACAGCAAGGCAAATCAGATATGACCCTTCCGACCACACCGACAAGTAAATATCTACCATATCACCAGAGCCCAAAAAGACAAAAGGAAACCCAATAAATAAAAAGAGGTATTATAGGTATGAAAATATATTATAATCAAAAGTGAAAGAAAAGAAGGAAATGCTTTTAGATGGAAAGGATTTTGTATGGAGAGGTTTTGCTCTAAATGACTGAGTTATCCCACAGGGAAAAGAAAAGACGAGAACAAAAAATCAGAGGGTTAAGCAAGTTGCAGAGGGTTTGAGAAAGTTACAAGTGATTTGTAAAGAATAAGATATATAAAAAAAGTATAAATGTGTAAGGTTGGTTACAAAAAACTACTAAAGGTTTTTTTTTTAAGGGATAAAAGTAGACAGTATAAATTCTATTTTTTATTTTTTTTAGAATTTAGATCTCCATCTCTTCTTAGCAAGAGTAGTTATTTTTTTTATTTTTTAAATTGGTGCATTGTAATCATACATCTTTATTATGTACAAGCTGGTAGAGACATATATGCATACATCTCTCATTTAACCCTTCCCCAATTCCCGCCCCATTCCTTCTCCCCTCCCTCCTTCTCAAGTTCAGTTTAGTGATTGACTTTGATATGTTTGTGAATGTACATCATGTACATTAGGTTGTCCTCCCCGCATCGCCTTGAGTTAAGTCACCTTCTTTGCTCATCTAAGGTTTCTCTTTCTTTGTCTAGAGTCCTTCTTATGACCCACTTTCTCCCTAGCTTCCACATATTAGGGAGAGCATCAATTTTTTTTACTTTTTGTGACTAATCTCACTAAAGGGGTTTTCTAAGAGTCACATTAAATACACTGATTCTATGTTTAAAACAATTTGATTTTCTTAAGATATCCATCAGCCTTTGGTAACATTTTACAAAATCTATATCTTCTGCTATATATTGACAATAATGGTTTAGATATTTGTATTCCACAAATGTACAGACCTAATTACGTTATGACCATCTTCTTTATGTAAAGGTACAAATGGGATTTTTTTTATTCCTCATAATTCTGTTTTGTATTTTTCCTAGAAAACAATGTAACTGTTATTTGTTAGTGTTTAACAGTAGTACAATACCCAAATAATATTTTGAAATAATAGCTGTCACTTTCAAGGCAGCTTAAAAGGATTGGTGAAACTGACCTTCTGGGTGTTCAACAACTGAGACTTAGAGAACAATCTGGAGATATATGACTAAGGAAAATCAGCCAAATTTGGCCCTAGTCCTCCAAGGTCAAAGAGAACCCAGAGGAAAAACCTCACTAGAGGCCCCTAAAACTCCAGTGAGTCATCTGACCTCCCAAGACAGGAAGATTACCAAGGTCTCAGACACTGGGAGCCATCAGCACACACCCTGCAAAAGGAGGATTATCAAAGAAAAAAATGTTCTCTATGCTTCAAGTGAAGTCAAGTGGTCAGGAATACCATGACAAGACCCATCCTGGTAG
Organism: Graphiurus murinus; assembly: GCA_004027655.1. Lineage (NCBI taxonomy): Eukaryota > Metazoa > Chordata > Mammalia > Rodentia > Gliridae > Graphiurus > Graphiurus murinus. The sequence goes on from PVLC010001964.1 coordinate 56,164, forward strand.
ATGGCACAACTGGTAGAGGTATAATCCTGAGGAGCCTTGACTGACCTTAACAGCAAAAAATTGTTAGAAAAACTTATGTTTGCCCAACATTTAAGCTTGGTCTTAAATATCCAGAAAAACAGTGTAACCAAAGGAAAATGTGTTATTTCAGGGGTAACAAAAAGGATCTGTACTAAAGCCATTTATACAGTACTTCTATGTTTAGATTCACAAAAAATATAAATAAATAAAAATAAAAATATATGACACCAATACTCAAAACCTTCCTTCAGGTAAGTCATTATAAGATGTTGTAAAGTTAAACCTGTTGTTCTTGGGGTTTTACAGGTCCAGAACCATCAGACACTACAAAAAGGGAGATTCCTATTTCTGTAAACTCCTGGAGGATCTAAATTCTGTTCAAATCCTAAGCTAAAAACAACATGCTTGGTTTATTTAGCCTTTGTGCCACAAAAAAACTCATGGTAGCAAATGGTTGGCTACCTGGCCTCCAATCCAAAATGCTAACAGGAGGATGGCCCAAGGTAAAAGGAAAAAACAAACAAACAACACCAGCAGGTACTAACTTCAAAACTAAAAAAACAGGACCAGACCTCCCAAATGTCAAGTGATAATGAGATACTCATTTTCCTCATCCTACAATTTGGTTATGTTGCAATTGCTCTGTTAAGGAGGTTCTTCTCTTGCAGACCAAAAGCCAATACATCCTCTTCCCAAAAGCAGAGAACCTCTAAAGATCCTCACAGTGCCTGCAACACAGCTTCTAGCCTTAGGTCTACCTTTGTCCCATTGTCATTCAGGAAGTAGCTTGAGCAAATCCGGCTGCCCATTTCCCAATATAAATATTATAAAACCTCTGGAATGTGGGCACTGCGAGGTCTGACTGTGGGGCCTAGCCAGAAGGGTTTGAGAATAAGGAACTCCAGGAATGGCAGGAAAACACTTCTAACCAATCTTCTGCCTCCAGCCCCATAAATTTACTGGTCCTGGCCTGGTGTCAAGCCCACCATTCAGAGGAATACATCACTGTTTTGCTCTCCCTCCCTGCTAATGCCCCTAGACTGTAGGGAAGAGGGCTTTTCTGCCTCTCCTGTGCTCTTTCACTGGTCAGTTCCCCCTCTCAAGTTGTACTCCAAATAAAGCCTGTTCTGGCCTATTTGAGCCGTGTATCCCTTTTATCCATATATTTTGTAACAATAGGTTGAAGACTAGCCTCAGCAACTGTGCAAAACTCTCAGCAACTTAGACCTTGTTTCAAAATAAGTTTTAAAGAAGGGCTGGGGTTTAACTAACAGGTAGAATGTTTTTAGTTTCACTCTTCAATACAGGAAACAAACAAAACCCCAAAACTCTGTACTGAGCATTTATCGACTCTTTTCCTTGTCATCATTCCCTAAAAAGGTAGTGTTTATGCTTTTTTAGGTATTACAAGTCATCTGGATGCTCTTATGTATAAAAGTTTTATGTGTGTAGGTTCTATGCAAATACTCTATCATTTAATATAAAGCATTCAAGGATTTGATTCCTCACTCAGATACCAAGAAATGACTGTAAATTCTGCATTTGGTCAGAATTAGCTTATTAGTAACTTTGGAGTTGAATCTGAGCTGGAAACCCCAACCCTAACTAGGCAGAGTGAAGGTAAGCCCAGGAGCCCAGGAGTCTGAGGGCTGGGGCAAGAGGCCATTCATGGGATTTTCAGGGCCCCAGTATAGCTCTGAAAAGACTAGTTGGTGGGAAGGGAGGAAGAGGAAGATGGCAGATTGAGTTTGTCCTTGATAGACAGGAAGGACATCTGTTCCTCATCAAGAGACAGCCAGTTGCCAGAAAGTGGATGGCATGCTTCTTTTCAGTTTCTATCTCCATAGTTGTGTGTGTGTGTGTGTGTGTGTGTGTGTGTGTGTCCGTCTGTAGCTCTGTCACAGGGACATTCTCAGAAGCTAAAAAGTGTCATAGCATCAAGGGTCACCTTCAACCTGTGGTTTTCCCTGGATCTGATTCTGGAACCTGTGATCTAAGATTAAATTAATCCATAGAAATTGGCATCTGAAGCACTGAAAGACAGAAGCCTTGGATTTAAATTCTTGCTGTACCAAAATTCTGGGTTTAAATTCTGCTCTACCCTTACTAGATTTTTTATTGAAGTTTGTAAAAGTCCTGGGCACAGTGCCTGGCATGGGGAATAAGAATGAAATCAGAGTCTAGTTTATTCTTTTTCTCTGGGTGCTTACAGCTTATTAGATTTCCCCCATACCCTGCCTTGCAGGTAATAAAAATAGTGCATGCCTAGGAAATAAAGAGGCATGGAACAGTTAGGAAATTTTAATGAGATCATATGGAATATAATCCAAAAGATCTTAAGCATTCATTGATCATTTTTATGTATTAAGAGCTTTACATTTTGAACTGATTTAGATTATTTTCCACAAACCATACCATAGTTCAATATTTCTGTCTTTAAATAATAAAAACAGTAAATTGCTTTTGATTGATTTGGATTGCACTGGATCTCATCTCTGAAAGCAGAGACAGAGGTGTAGAATGGGGATATAGAAACCAATGTTCTAGTTACCTTTTTTCATCACAGTCACTGAAGTACCTGACAAACAGAAGGTTTTTTTGAGACTCATGGTTTCAGAGGTCAGTCCATGATCTGCTGGCTCCAAGGCAAGAACCTCAGCAGCTGGGCCACAGGAAGAAACACCACTCTCAGCTCAATGGGGCCAGGAGCACAGAGAGCAACAGAAAGTGACTAGGGACCTATAAAGTCCCCAAAATTATGGGATCCCCAGGGATCTTCTTCTTCCAGCTATACCTCACTTCTGAACCTTGCTGCATTGGGGACATGTTTTCAACACACAAGATTTTGCAGGGATATTTCAAACATAAACCACAACACCCAGCAAACAGGCCCATTGGATCTGGAGGCTGATATAATCCCGAGACCACCAGATGCAATGAGAACAAGGGTATGGAGCTCAGGGACTCAAGTCACCAACAATTTGCTATCCTAGGGTGAGTCTAGGGTCAACTTCAAGGACCTGGGGAAAGCAAAGGGAATGAGACAAGTGATGATCAATAGAAAATTGGAGGCTGTCCAAATGGTTAAAATGGATCAACTGGATGTCAACCAAATGTATTGAATTGAGGAGATGGGAGAGAGTAATCATTCTAGAAGTTGCATAAACTGAGATTCCATCATTGCTTCTTCCAAAAGCAATGTTCCCATGCAGTATCCAACCTAAGATGTCCTAGTGATTTTTCTGTGAACAGGACTTCAATATGGCTTTTGCACCACCTGCTGGCAAAGAATTGTGATCCTACCTCTCAGGGAAGAAAAGTTAACTGTTTCAACCTCTGGTAAGCAAGGCATAGGGAGACCAAAATCTCCTCATTTGTAGGGAACATGCAGCTACTACTGCTCAACAGTGTCCAGCTTCTCTCCACCTTGTTAATAGATTTTAAATGGCACCAGGTGATGCCCACAGGTGCTTTCTTTCTGAAAATCTCATAATAGTATGAGAAGATTATTCTGGATTATGTTAGTGGGAAAGAGAATATTATTTTCTGTGATTAAGAGAGACAGTCTATCTAGTGCTCCTGTGTAACTTACAGACTTTTTAAAAAACTATTGGAAAGCATTTCTAGGCTACCTTCATTTAAAAATGTTGAAGCAACAGTATTTATATATTTATTTATTATTGCCAAGGAACCATTTAGATTTTCATGACCAAGCAATACTTCTAAAGCAATATAAGAGTATTATGTTCTTCCTTAAGTCTTTTGTTTTGTTTTGGTACTAGGGATTGAACCCAAGGGTATCTTACCCCTGAGCTACATCCCAACTCTTTTTTACTTTTTATTTTGAAACAAAGTCTAAGTTGCTGAGGCTGGTTTCCAAACTGAAACCCTTCTGTTTCAGTCTCCCAAGTACTGGGATTGCAGGTATGCACCATTGAGTCTTTGAAGTTGCTTTTCTTTCAGAGGTTATATTGATATACTTTCATGGTGCTCGTTTTGCATTTGGAATGAAGTTGGATTTTCCTTTTTATCTATCAGGATGAAAAACCTGAGCTAAATTCATAGGGGGGTAAAATAGACTAAAAACTTCTTCACCCAAAATTATTTCAGATTAAACCCATCTCCACCATGGTTCTTTGCTGTTCTATAGCTTGAAACTAGGTTGAAGGGATGAAGATGTAGGTGGAGCTGTAAAAGTCCCTGGGGTTCAGAAGAGGAACATTCTTCTTTTCCCTTCTTCAGACACAAATTTGATTTCATATCACCTCAACAGTCTCACTGATATAATCCAAAGCAACTGATAACACAACTTTAGAGAAAGGGAGATTTATTTGCTCACAATTTTTTGGAGATTCTGGGTTTAGTCTCTGTAAGGCCAGGCTCTGAAGCTCAGGGCATGTCGGAGGGAAGTGGAGAAGAGAAAGAGAGAGAGAGAGGGAGAGAGAGAGAGAGAGAGAGAGAGAGAGAGAGAGAGAGAGAGAGAACACAAGATTTTGCTCTCACATTATAGAGGAGACTGGAAGCAAGTTAGAGCAAGCATGATCAGGGACCATATATAATCCCCAGGGCCATAACCCCCAGGGACCCAGCTTCTTAAGCTACCCCCTACCTGCCTAGATTATCACCCAGAGAAATCCATTACAATGGATTTATCTACTGATGAGATTACAACTCTCGTGACTTAACAATATCAACCCTGAGCTCTTCAGGGGACATTCTATATCTGACCATAACATTCCAGCCCTCACCCCTGAAGAGCTCATGCCCAGTTCAGAATACAAAATGTGTTTAGTCCATCTTTAAGAGTTCCCAAAGTCTTAACAGTTCCAGCATAGCTCAAAAATCCTAAAGTCCAAAGTCTCCTCCGAGACTCAAGATAAACTCTTGGCTGGGAGTACCTGTAACACAAAATAAAAATAAAAAAAAAACAAAACTAAAAATAAAAATAAAAGCAAGTTACATGCATCCAATCCATAATGGCACTGAATAAACATTTGCACTCCAAGAGGGAGGGATAGGACGATAGAAAGAAGGAATGGGACCAAAACAATCGAAACCCAGCTGGGAGAGCACTTAATTCTTCAGCTCTACTTCTGGCATTCAAGGCACCTGGTGGTGAGATGGGATCTCTAAGGGACCTTGGCAGCCCCGCTCCTGTGGCCTGGTTGATTGCAATGGGTGGCATACTCGCTTTTCCAGCCTGGCTCTATGGCTAGCAATTTGTAGCTTTTCTTCATGGTCATTTCACATTTCTGGCATCTTTAAATCTCTGGGACTTTTCTTGCAACCTTGGCTTCCCCCTCACAGCTTCACAAATTGTCCCATTTGGGCCTGCTTGCAGGGATTTCGACCCTGCCACATGTTGCCTGGATTCCAGGCTTTCCTTTGAAATGGGCTGGGGGGAGACTCCATGACCCTTTTTTTCCAGCAAAGCCAACATTATGTGAGTGCTGAGATCGAGTGACAGTAGGAAAGGTAGTCATGCCCTCATTAATCGTTGCTGCTGTGCCCTTTCAATTACAGCCATGGGGCCTGCCTCTATCATGATCTTGGCTGAACTCATCCCCATGGTGGGAGGTGCTAGGCCTGTCTCCATCAAGACCACAGGGAAGGAATCTGAGTGCCTTTCTTCAAAATAGCCACCTTTGTTTCCATGGTTACAGACTTCCCTGGCCTCATTTGTTTCTTTGTTCCTAATGAAAGCATTTTACTTTCAGCCATCTTACTTTCTTTCATAGAGCCATCTCTTTGGGCCCCAATTTTGCATATCTTTATTGAAAAACTACAAACTTATAAAGTCTCTCTGTTTTACTTTCTGCTCCTGAAATTCAGTGTAGAATTCAGCCTCACACAAGTTTCAGGACATGGACAAAATGCTAATAAGTTGCCGATAACACTTGTGACCTCTACTCCATTTTCCTATGGAGTCCTCTTGGCGCTCCAAAATTGCCTGAGTACAGTATCTACAGTCTACCTTTCTAGCCAGATTCTGGCCCTTTCAACTTCCTCTCACAAAGCAGTTCCAAAGATTCAACACAACACATAGTCAGACTTAGATATAGCAGTGATGACCCTACTTCTCTTGTACCAATTTCTGTCTCGGTCAACATTCCCACTGATATAATACAAAAAGACTGACCATACAACTTAGAGAAGGAAAATTTATTTGCTCATGGTTTTTGGAGATTCTGGGTTCAGTCCATGTGAGGTGGGAATCATCCCCCGAGCCAGACCCCCGCCCATGAGGGCCCGAAGAGATGACAATCACACAGGAATGGTGCAAGCTTCTTTATTCTTCTCTCTCTCCCTATTCTCTTACTCCCTCTCCCTCACGGGAGAGACTCCTTATTTTTAGTCAGGTATGGGAGGAGCCGTAAAGAGGAAAATCCAGTGAGCCTATCAGGGAGTAGATCACTCAGACAACTTAAGTAACACTACAGCCCCCTATTGGGCACACACTGTCAACGCTCTGTCGTGGCACAGCCCTAGGACGTTACCATCTGCAGTTGCTCCTGGCACTCTGCCAGGCACCATCTTGAGGCGAGGTCTCTAAGACCCCAACAGTGGGGATTCATGAAGCTGAGGGCATGGAGGCTGGAAATATAGAAAGAGAGAGCAGAAGGCTTCACTCTCACATCATGGAGGCCAGAAGCAAGAGACCAAGCAAGGGGATCAGGGACCATATATAATCCCCAAGGCCACACCCCCAGGGACCCACCTTCTCCAGCCTACCCCTACCTCGTCTATGTTACCATCCAGATAAATCCATTATATGAGATTACAGCCCTCATAACTTAACTGCACCAACCATGAACTCTTCAGGGAACTTTCTATAGCTGATCATAACACAAATGGAGAAACTCATCATATTTATTCATCTATTCTGTTACAGCTACTCCATTGGAGTCCCCTTCCTTCCTTCCTTCCTTCCTTCCTTCCTTCCTTCCTTCCTTCCTTCCTGTCTGCATGCATGCATGCATGCTTGCCTTCCTGCTTTTCTTCTTTCCTCTTTCATTAATTAATTAACTTTTGGTACTGGAGATTAAACTCAGGGGCATTATACCTTTGAGCTACACCCTCAGCCCTTTTTATTTGAAATTTTAAATTTTTAATTAAAATTTTTTTAATTTTAATTTTGAAATTTTAGGGTCTTGCTAAGTTGCTGAGGCTGGTCTCAAATCTACTATCCTTCTGTCTCAGCCCCCCAAGTGCTAGGATTACAGATGTGCACCATTATGCCAAGCACCTGTTTGTTATTTTCAAGTGGCATCAGAAAAGACAGTTTGGATCTAATGAAAAGTCCTCTTTAATCGTGTAAATGGTTCTGCATGGAACCAAAGGCATAGTATGTGTCTTACGAAGCTTGTTCAGAGACCAAGGAATCAAATTCATGTTTGATGGTAACATCAATGTCTCTCAAGATGTTAGAACTTCTTTTGTTTTTCAGATAAACCCATAAAATAGATGTGACTAATCAATATTGAAGAAGCCAACACATGCTAACCCAAGTGGCTGCATTCAGAAATGCCTCAAATCTGCCATGATGGAATGAACTTATACTTAGTGCCCTTTTAAACAAAAGCCCTAATAGAAAAGGTGACAGTATTTTGAACTCCCTTAGAACAAATCTGAACAATGCTATGTGACTGAAAGTTCCAATAGTTTTCTGACATAGAAGTTCAAAAATTATAAGGAAGATATTTTCTCTGAAAATTAATAGTTTATATTTGTAGTCAATGTGTAATTTTCTAGTTAAATCAAATCATAAGTGTTTTTAAGGGAATGGAGAAATTGAGGGAAGTCATATGAGACAATTTTAATTTATTTTAAAAATATTTACATTCTGAATAACTATTATCATCAAAGGAAAATCACGTAGTCAGCTAATTGATAACAGTTTGGGTGAAAAATGAAATTGTGAGTTTGGATGATCAGTTATCAATGTTTTGAAAGCTAATATTAAAAATATATATTTTGGAGTATTGTTTGGTTTAGGTAAAATCCTTACCACCCAGCATTTGTTTTTTCTATGTATTTTTATCTAGCAAATGATTGGGTACTCTTTTCACTTTAGACATAACAATTTTGCCTTCATCTCTTTTCTGCAGAGGGGTTTGGGCTGGTTAGCTTCCAGAGACACATTCTTGCTCTGCTGTTCTGTAAAAAGTAAACTTGCAATTGGCGTGAAGGCACACACCTAAGCCCAAGACAGGAGGGTCGCAGGTTCACAGCCAGTTTCAGCAATTTAGTGAGACCCTGTTTCAACAATAAAAAATAAATTTGAGCTAGGGTGTAGCTCAGGAGTAGAATGCCCTTGGTGGGCTCAATCCCTAGTACTGAAAAAAAAAAAAAAAAAGAACAAACTTGCAAAGCTGGGCACAGAAGAAAGCCAGAAAGCCAGATCTTTGCTCTATTCCACTAACTAGGAGTCGCTATTCCCAAAGTGAGCACGTTTTCTCTCAGACATCGCTGTTCTTTGGGGGTAACCCTCTGTCTCTGAGCTGGATAATAGTTTTGCCCTAGCAGAGGATCCCCAGGAACACTGCTTGTAAGAGCATGCCTGAGGCCTCAATCTTTAGAGGCATCTGCCTCCAGCTCTGCCTGATCTTCTGCCATGATGCTTAGCTACGAAGTCCAGTGTTCCCTGTGTGGCATTCTGGAATCTAGGACTCTAATTATAAACATTTGACTTCTGGTGTTAATAATTTACACTACAAATTGCTTCACAATGTCACCTCTGAGGAGTCTTGTTTTCTCTTGGGATGTAGAAGATGGAAAAAGAATACCTGTACCCTTCCAATAGCAAGGAGAAGCCGAGTGGTCTGCAGAACCACAGCTTTGCTGGAACTCATCAGAAAGTGTAGGCCACAAGTCCACCATAAGCAACTGAATTCCAATGAGGGACCATCCCTGAACTGCTGCACCGTTGACAGCACAAGAGCAGAGATAACTACCATACAAACAGAACAAGAAATGAGAGAGGGTGTTGATATATCCCTACAGCCCAAGTGTGGGCCAGCATGTCCATTTGGAGTAGCCAGGAGCCCACACACAGGCTCATTGACAGCTGTCACTCAGGAACTGGCTCAGTTGTTCATAAGGGAGATGGAGCCAGTCTGAAGGCTGCAGAGAGCCTTCTCAACCAAGGGCTTAAAGACTACTCTAATCCCTGTTCTACCAAGCAAAAGCCCTAAGTTTAGGGGCAAATCCTCTACCTAGGACCCAGGGAAAGACCCTACTATGAACCAGAAATTTATATGTTAGCTAGGCATGGTGGCACATGCCTGTTATCCCAGTAGCTGAGAGGCTGAGACAGGAGGATCACAGCTTTGGGGCCAGCCTCAGCAACTTAGTGAGGCCCTCCACAACTTAGGGCCTTTTCAAAAAAAAAAAATAATAATAATAAAATATGGCTGGGAGTGTAGCTCAGAGGTAGAATGCCCCTGTTTCAATCCCCAGTACAATATACAACACACACACACACACACACACACACACACACACACACACACACAGAATTTATTATTCCAGAAAGATAAAAACTTATAACAACATTTATCCTCAGATCTCTCGCTGGAACTAGTGAGAATCAGATCATTGCCTGCAGAAGGAAATACTAACAAAAGAACATAACATGCTGTCATTACTGCATGCTAAGGACTTGACTTAGATTCATCAAGAAAATAGGCACAACATTGAATCTGAGCACACAATATCCATTTGCCCCCAAACATAGAAGCTCGTTTCCCATTTCAGTGCCTAATGTTTTCATCGAACTTCAACTTACCCAAACAATTATTAGTTGAGATTTTTAAAGGAACTTTCTGCATGAGTCAAAGCCTTTTTTTTACTTCAGAGAGTAAAACATCTCACAGGTAACAGTATAAAATGGATTGTGGAAGCAGATGAATATCTATCTGGCTTGTGGAATGTCTCCCAGAGTGAGTTTGTCAGTGATCTAGTCAAATAACTCATTTTTCTTACTTTTAGTTCAAAGAAAAGTCAGATATTTTGCATGAGCTTTTATTGATGCAACAGTTTGCCAAATGAACTTACGTGGTAGCAACTTTCTGCTTCCTGAAGGACAAGCTGGTTTTAGTTCAGCAAAGCCCAGGACATGTCCAGCTGTTCATTGCACAGAAAAAGAAGCAGGGAGGTTGTTATTGTCTCTTGCAATTAAAGTTTTCTGAAAATGGTTAGTAACTCAATTAAATTAGTTAGTAACTCTTGGCAATGTTTTAAAATTTTTACTTTAGATAATACAGAGAATATGAATATTTGATCTTTCATTAAGGTGTTAGAAATTTGAAATTCCTTAAAATTAGCATCATTATGACAGTATTAGCTAAACTCTATAACTTTTATAAATATCATCATGTTTTCCCAGAAGCATCCTTGTTTTCTGTTCCAGGATCCCTCTCTGGACACCACATTGCATATCATTGTTACAACTTCTTGGCTCCTCTGCTCTGTGACAATGTCTCAGGTTTTCCTGGTTTCTATAACCTCGACAGCTTTGGGGGGTATTGATCAAGTACTTTGTAGGATAACCCTTGGTTACAGTATTACAGAGGAGTGCCCTTGTACATCATATCCGGAGGCTCATGACATGGTGTATCTATGACATGGCTGGGGATGTTGGCCTTCATTTCCTGGTTCAGGTAGTATTTTCTTGTTTTCTACAATGTTCATACTTTACTGAAGAAAGCATTATTTTTATTGGTGTTTGGGGGCAGGATTAGGATTTACTGTCCAATCTTATAGTTGCAGTTGACTTCGTATCAGATTTATAATTAAATCAACTAAGGCTGGGTATGGTGGTGTACACCTGAAATCCCAGTACTTGGGAGGCTGAGAAGGATCTCAGGCTTGTAGCCAGCCTTAGCAATTTAGTGAGACTTTCAGCAACCCAGTGAGACCCTGTTTCAAAACAAGAAATATAAAAGGGATGGGAGTGTAGCTCAGAGTTAGAATGCCCCTGGATTCAATCCCCAGTACCACAAAACAAAACAAAACAAAACAACCTAGTGGAACATTTCTAATGACACTATCTCTGGCTAAACTGCTGTAGAGTTCTAGAGATTGGGAAGCTGGCCCAGAATATTCTTTCCAGAGCCTGTTTGGAGGGTTTGGAATGATTCTGGGAAGAAAATTAGAGATAGTATCTTGAGAATCTCAGCAATACTTTACTGAAGGAGTCAAACCTGTCCCATTGTGTTGGCTTTGGATTTTTACAGGATACACCTCCACCATTTCCATGAGTTGCCTTGTTACATTCCTTTTCTGATTTCCCTGCCTGCCAGAGACAGGATGAGATTGTTTTTATGCATTTTCCCAACTTTGTTGGCAAAGGACAAATCAGTAAACCCAAACAGATGGGAGCAAAGCACATTGTCAGTCAGAGGGCCAGATCTTCATCTGTGCCCCTTGGTTTTGTTTCTATCCCTTTATGCTAGGGTAATACATATCTGATCTTTCATTTTGGATTCCAGTTCATTTGTGGTTTTAACTTCTCCACCACCAGATGATTGCATTTCCTGGATGATTTTTTTTTTGGTGGTGGTGGTATTGGGGGCATTCTACCTCTAAGCTACACCCCTAGCCCTTTTTTTTGTGGTACTAGGGATTGAACCCAGGGGCATTCTACCTCCAAGCTATACCCCAGTCCTATTTTTCATTGTTTATTTTGAAACAGGTTCTCACTAAGTTGCAGTGGGCCTCATTAAGTAGTTGAGGCTGGCTGCAAACCTGGATCCTCCTGTCTCGGCCTCCCAAGTACTGGGATTACAAGTGTGTGCCACCACACCTGGCTCCCCTAGCCCTTTTTATTTTTTGCTTTGAAACAAGGTCCCAGTAGTTTGCTGAGGGTCTTTCTACATTGCTAAAGCTAGCCTTGAACCTATGATCCTCCTGTCTTAGCTTCTCAAGTATTTGGATTACAGATATGCACGAACATGCCCAGCAACCATTCACATTTGCTCCAGTCAAATCACTATATTCTTCAAGAAAGGAAAAGAATTGACAAATTATCATGATTCCTCCTGGACTTTCTTCTTCTGTTAGTTTTCACTAGAGTTTGATTTTCCTCACTAGTTCTTTGGCCGGGTGGGGAGAGATCTCTAAAAAGGAGATGTTCAGGAATGTACTGGGGATTGAACCGAGGTGCATTCTACCTCTGAGCTACACCCCCAGCCCTATTTTTTATTCTTTAATCTGAAACAGGGTCTCACTAAGTTGTGGAGGGCCTCACTAGGTAGCTGAGGCTGGCGGCAAACCCAGATCCTCTCATCAGCTTCTCGAGTACTGGGATTACAAGCATGCAATGCTCTTTTGCCATGGTGTTCTGCTTCACCTTGGGCCCAGAGCAACAAAGCCGGCTAACCATGGACTGACCTCTGAATCCTGAGCCAAAATAAAGCTTTCCTTCTCTAAGTTGTTGTTTATGAATGTATTTTGTTTACAGTGACCAAAAGTTAGTGGATACAGATGTGCGCGCGCGCGCGCACACACACACACACACACACACACACACACACCTTTGATACAGTATACTAGTCTCTATCATTATTTGTCATTTTGTAAATGCACCCAGTATAACTAAGTCATCGAAGGCAAAGATGTTACTTTATGCCTTCATGCAATGCTCTGCATCATGCCTGGCGCATTCCACTTACAATCCCATAATATTTACAGTTGGTGATGACCCCTTACATTCTCGCTTTACCTTTGAGAAAAATCCAGAAGGAGGTAGCAATGATCAATGCGTGTATCAACAGGTGTCCCAAGGGTCAGTCATGTGGAAGGTAACTTGGGAACCAAAGATAAATATCTTAGTTTGTTTCATGTTGTACAACAAAATACCCAAGGTAAGATACTTTATAAAGAAAAGAGGTTTAGTTAGGTGACAGTTCTCAAGTTCCAAGTGTGTGGGGCCAGTGTCAGCTTCTGGTGAGGGCCCCCTGGCTGCATCACAGCTTGGCAGATGGCATCACAGAGTGGGAGGATGAGAGAGAGAGCGCGCGAGCACATGATGTGACAGGAAGGAAGCAAGAGACTGGGGAGAGGCCAGGCTTGTTCTTCTGTAACAACACATTGTCTCAGGAACTAACCTACTCCCATGAGGACCTCGTTGACTCCCCTGTGAGGTTGGAGCCCCACGATCACGTCACCTTCCACTAGACCTACATCTAAAGGACTCACCTCCTCTCACTGGAGGCAAATCTTCCAGCACATGAACCATGCACAAATCGCTTCCTAGCAGGATGAATGTTGTTAAGGAAATCGACTTGCTTCAACACGGGGAGCGAGTGATGGTCCTTCCCCTGTGGAGCATCACAGTGTTTTCTTGAATTGCTTCCTCCCACCTCCTCAATTTTCAAGAGACTTTCACAAACAAATCAGTGTGGCAGCGAAGAGAGACTGATTCTGCAGAAAACCCCCTCTGGGAAGTTAAGTGAGGATAAAAAGCCACACAGGCCATTGAGGAGCTGCCAGTGAGGGTTGAGAGGCCCCTGGGGAACTGTCACTGACAGCAGCAGATGCTGAGGCCTGCTTCCCAGGCCTTGATCTGAAGCCAAGAGAGGCCTCAAGCACAGCCTGGGCCCCAGAGAGAAGGGAAAGCGTGTGTGCCCCAGCCTCACAAGCAGACCCAGGAAGAGAGTGCACTCGGTTCCCAGGCTGTCAGTGGGCTTTGTCTCATCTTTCGATTTCAACAACTTAAAGGACAAGTAGAAATAGTATTCTGAACAAAACAAACAACAACAAAATCCAAGCAAATGACGACTGTTATTAGGTAAAATCATGTGTCCTAATTAAATACCACTCTTTAATTCTGATAAAGAACAGAACCCCCAAATGAAGTTTCTGGTATTTCTCTTGAACTGCACTGAAATGGTTGGCCTTTTTTTTTTTTTTTTTTAGAAAATGAGCATTTGCAAAAGTAGCTTCAAAAAGCAATTCCCACTTTAATGTAATAAACACTTAGCTCTAGAGAGTTTATAGTGTTAGGTTCCAAATTTTAGTTCAAAGGAATTGGAGCTGGGCTTTGCTTCAACTCCACCGCCAGCACTTGGAAGCGGATAGGCTGTGGGCGCCGGGCAGAGTTATCGAGAGCTGAGGCCAGTCCTGGAGGGACTTGAGGGTCCCACAGTCTCACTCCGGTTTGCTTTTTTTTTTTTTTGTGGTACTGGGGATTGAACTCGGGGGCATTCTACCTCCGAACTATACCCCCAGCCCTATTTTTTATTCTTTATTTTGAAACCGAGTCTCACTAAGTTGCAGAGTACCTCACTAGGTAGCTGAGGCTGGCCTCGAACCTGGATCCTCCGGTCTCAGCCTCCCGAATGCTGGGATTACAAGGGTGCGCCACCACGCCCGGCTCGGTTTGCTTTTATCTGCCTCATCCTAACAGCCCATCTGCTAATGTGCCTTCATGCAGAGGATGGAGACTAACAAATGGTAGTCAGCAAGGAGCAAACCACACACTGCCCCCGGGACTTTCCATACTTTCCAACTATCTCGTTTAATCCCCATGCAAATTTAGGAGGATGCAACTACTATCATCTCCATATCACAGAAACCTTCTCCGAAGCCCCAAAGTTTATTAACCACTGGAGCTGGGATCAAACTCAGGACTCCTTACGCTCCTCAAAACCCAGCAGGGAATGCATTTCAGAGGAACGGTATCCTCTGCCCCTCACACCGGCACCCGCAGCTATAGAGCTCTTTCTTTTCAGCATGTATGTAAACCTTGCCATCAACATTCACCTTGTAAACCGGGCCCTCACTGTTTTAGTTTTTAAATTCCCATATGTTGGTTCTTCTTTATTACAGGGTACATAAATTGGGTAATTTTACGACTCTAGAAAGCTGGAATGGTTCAGAAACTTAAGAATCATCAAGTTTCATTAAACACACACACACACACACACACACACACACACACACACACACACACATCTACCTCATTTAGTAAGCAATGCCCAGGAGGCTTGCACATATTTACACCTATTCCTTAACCTTAACCTGTGACCTTACCCATTTGGAAAAGTCATTTTTATGTCTTTATTTCTACTGCATGCCACCTCTACTTCATACCTTCTAGAAAATACAATTTTCCCAACAGCCTGGGTTATAAGGTTCCGGAAATGGAAAAAGTTCAAAACAGTCCATTAAAGACTATATGAACACATACACCAGACCCTTTTTTTTTCATAGTGCTGCTGGAGATAGAACACAGGACTTTGAGCATATTAGGTGTTTCAGGTAGCTTTTGCATTGCTGTAACCAAGATACCTGACATGAACAACATAGAGGAGGAAAAGTTTATTTGGCTCATGGATTCAGAGGTAAAATCCATAACTGGCTGACTCCAAGGTAGATATCATGGCTGCATGACATGGCGGAGGCAGGCTACTCTCACATCATGGAGGCCAGAAGCAGAGGGAGGGGAGGAGAAGAAGTGACCAGAGATAGAGTCCCTAAGGCCTCACCACCAGTGAGTGATCTACCTACTCTAGCCATGCCCCACTTGCCTAAGTTATCACCCAGTAAATCTACTTACATCATGAATCCTTCAGTGGATTGATGCAAGGATAAGATTGAGCCTTGATTCAATTATTTCCCCTCTGAATATTGTTGTACTGGAGACATTCCAAACCCAAGCCCTAACACTAGGCAAGTGCTGGACCAGTGCATCATACCCCAGTGCTAGTGAGGCCTTTGTTCTTGAGGCAGAATAAAGGAAAGGGCTTAAACAGCATGGGAGTGGATGACTTCACAATACAAAGAGCAACTCCATTGAGGGCTTCCTTGCACCCAGGACCTTCCCGACGCTCTTCACAGACCTACTTACTCATTGTGTGAAACAGCCTCACTGTCCGCAGCCTGCCTCCCGAGCCCAGCTTTATCATTGCAGATTTTGTGACTTGAGCCATGTCACTTATTGGGGCCTCAGTTCCCTCACTTGTAAAATAGGAATAATAATGATGGGACCCATCTTTTATTACGATTTAGGCGCTGTGCTACTTTTGTGTGTGTGAAGTGCTGGGGATGGAACCCAGGACCTTGTGTGTGCTACCACTGAGCCGCATGCCAGCCCCTGGCCCATGTTCTTACAGATGTGCTCTTGTTACACTCATGACAACCCTATAAGTTGCAGAGGTAGAAGCCCTCAAAGCTCTGCTCTGCGGGTAGTAGGTGGCAAATCTACCAAGTTGCTCCCACCATACTTGAACTAGGACGTGTGCATGCTTGCCCGCTGAGCATCAGCGTGAAGATTCACATAATCTGCCAAGTGACGTAAGGCCAGACCAAAGGCCAGTATCTGGTCTCCATGAGATGCCAGTGAGGAACTTCTCATGATGTCAGAAGTGAAAGAAATTCCATGTATATTTCCATGTACAATGTATAAACAGGTGCATGTCTGTCATCCCAATACTTAGGAGGCTGAGACAGGAGGATTGCAGGTTTGAGGCCAGCCTCAGCAACTTAGTGAGACTTTCAGCAACCTAGCAAGATCCTATATCAAAATAAAAAATAAAAAGGGCTGAGGTGTAGCTCAAAGGTATAATGCATCTGAATTCTATCCCTAGTCTGTCTGTCTCTCTCTGTCTCTCTCTGTCTCTCTCTGTCTGTCTGTCTCTCTCTCTCTCTCTCTCTCTCTCTCTCTCTCTCTCTCACACACACACACACACACACACTCAAATGTGTCTCTTTTGATACAGCAAGAAATGATTATAAATTTTGATTTCACTGGTAAGAAATTGTTTCTTACAGGATTCTTCAGTCAATGAACTCACATTTAAAGATGTTCATCTGACACCCCTCTGGGTGGCCACCACCCATCACCAACTATCGACTAATAAAAAGACTTGTAAGTATGATTTTATATTTGTATTTTTATTTATTTATTTTTGATACTGGAGATCAAATCTAGAGGCAGTCTATCTCTGAGCTACACCCTAGCCCTTTTTATTTTTGAAACAGGGCCTTGCTAAATTGCTGTGGGTCTTGCTTAGGTTGCTAAGCCTGGCCTCAAACCTGCCATTCTCCTGTCTCAGCCTCCCAAGTACTGGGATTTCAGGCATGTGCCACCATCCCTAGCTGTATTTTATTTTATATTCAGCTGTTTGTTTGGGGGTGTCTGTTTCAGTGCAGCTTTATCTCCCAGACAGGATAGTGTGTTTTAAAATCTTACTCAATTACACTGCCTTAATGGAAAGGTACCCGCTATCTTCCTTTGCCACGTCCTATAAATAGCAAATGGGAAAGTTATTGAATTGCTTCCACACTTGCCTGAAAGGACCCCACAAACGTGAGCCTCTTGGTTCTTGTTCCAAGCTCGCTGATTTCCCTAGTAACTGGGTGACGTGGGGATGCAAAGGCAGGGCAAGGGTGCAACCTGACCTCTCAGCACATCTTTCACCTGCGTGTCCCAGCTTCCCTTCTTTCCAGAGCAGATTCGAGTGGACATGCAGATGACAAGGACACCCAACCTTATCCTCAATGGCCACTGGGCTCCTCTTGCACGTCCAGGTAATGAGATGGACCCTGGAGTGAGTCCAGTCATCCCTTGGCACCGCAGGGTATTGGTTCTAAGACTCCTTGCCAACAGCAGTATCCATGAACACTCATGATCCATTGTAATGGCATAGTGGTTGCAGACTTGCAACCTTCTGTATATTTAAACTCATCTCTAGATAACTTATAATACCTAATGCAATGCAAATACTATGTAGATAGTTGTGCTATTCCACTGTTTAGGCCATACTTACAAGAAAAAAGTCTGATCATGTTCCGGACAAATTCAAAGTTTGTTTTTTTGTTTGTTTGTTTGTTTGTTTTTGTGGCACTGAGGATTGAACCCAGGGGCACGATACCTCTGAGTTATGCCCCCAGCACTATTTTTTTTTTTTTTTTTTTTTGCGGTACTGGGGATTGAACTCAGGGGCATTCTACCTCCGAGCTATACCCCCAGCCCTATTTTTATTCTTTATTTTGAAACCGAGTCTCACTGAGTTGCGGAGTGCCTCACTAGGTAGCTGAGGCTGGCCTCGAACCCGGATCCTCAGGTCTCAACCTCCCGAATGCTGGGATTACAAGCGTGCGCCACCACGCCCGGCTCCCCCAGCACTATTTTATTCTTTGTTTTGAAACAAGGTCTCACTAAGTTTCCAAGGCCGGCCTCTAACTATCCTCCTGTCTCCTCCTCCCAATACTGGGATTACAGGCATGTGCCACCATGCCTGGCTGCAAATTCTTTAAATATATTTGATCTGAGGTTAGTTGAATCAGAGGACGGGCACCCTTGGATCCAGAGGGCCGTCTGTCCTGGGTCCAGGAGATTCAGCAACAAGCAGGGCCACAGAAGGTCTGATTTCACTTTGATATGGGACACATCAGGTTGGGTGGATATGACAGAACAGCAGGCTTATTCCTACTTCTTGCTGGCTTGTGTTCAGAAGAACTGTGCAAATCGCATGTCTGGCTGGCTCCGCAGAATCACTCCAGTTGGTTTATTACCATTATTTGTGCCTTGCTATTTTTTTGAAAGGAAATTCATGTCTGCAAGCTTCTGATTACCCAGCCAGATCATGCTGAAAGTGACTTCAGTGTATTGAGCCAACTATAGCTGGAGGTCCTCATGAGCCTCATATTACTTTGTGTCTCAAAAACTTCTTAAGCCAGGCATGGTGGTGCACACCTGCGATCCAAGTACTTGGGAGACTGAGACAGGAGGATTGCAGGTTCGAGGCTAGCCTCAGCAACTTAGTGAGACCCTGTTTCCAAATAAAAAATAAAATAAGACTGGAGGTATATGTTGGAGGTAGAATGCCCTTGGGTTCAGTTTCCAATAACACACACACACACACACACACACACACACACACACACACACACACATCTCAAACCTTCTAATATGTGTTTTCCACAATGCAGGGTATCTTGGCCATGATATCAGGTGCGGAGACAGTCGGGAGGCTCAGGACCCAGAGTACTGATGGTTACTTTGGCAGCATTCTTGTACAAACAGACGAGGACAGCTGATACCGCCAGCCACCTGGCCTGTCATCTCCTCTTCCCCAGCACTCGGTTTCCTGAGAATGGTCTCTGTTTGTTCTGCTAATCCATGGCAACCCCTCAACACAGCTGCACCCGATGCCGCTCCTCACAGGACCAGCCATTCCGTCTGCTAGCCACGGTGCTATTTTGGGAGTGGCACAGGCTTCTGACCACGCCTCCTTCAGTTTCTGCCCGTCAGGTTGCCACTGGCAACCTGTCAAAGACTTTTCTGTTTAGCCCTGGTCTTCAAGAGAAAAGAAACAAATATTCCGCTCTGTACCCAGAGGACAATATTACTCATTTAAACTCTAAAAGATAAAAGGCAGACAGCAAGGAATCTAAACGTTTGGCAAACTTTATAGTGCACTGTAGGAACACATACATTGAATCACAGTAGTATATAGAAAAGAAGTGGGAGCCGGGCGTGGTGGCGCACGCTTGTAATCCCAGCATTTGGGAGGCCGAGACTGGAGGATCCGGGTTCGCGGCCAGCTTCAGCTACCTAGTGAGGCACTCTGCAACTTAGTGAGACCTGGTTTCAAATTAAAGAATTAAAAAGTAGGGCTGGGGGTATAGCTCGAAGGTAGAATGCCCCTGAGTTCAATCCCTAGTACTGCAAAAACAAAAAACAAACAAACAAAACAAAAAGAAAAGAAGTGGTAAGCAACAGCCTCTACATCAGGCTGATGGTACTCGAAAACAGTTCTATTTTACTTTCATTCATTGCCTCCATAACTCTAAGTAATATACTTTTACATGTATCTTTTTACTTTTTATGTTTTTGTGGTACTGGGAATTGAACTCAGGGACATTCTACCTCTGAGCTATACCTCTGGCTTTATTTTATTCTTTATTTTGAAACAGGGTCTCACTAAGTTGCTGAGGCTGGCCTTGAACCTGCGATCCTCCTGTCTCAGCCTCCCAAGTACTAGGATTATGAGTATGTACCACCATGCCTGGCTTACATCTATCTTTTGACCATTAATTTTTTTTTTTTTTTTTTTTTTTTTTTTTTTTACTGGAGATTGAACCTAGGAACATTCGACCTCTGAGCTACACCCCCAGCCCTATTTTATTTTTTATTTTGAAACATGGTCTCACTAAGTTGCTAAGGGTCTCACTAAGTTGCTGAGGTTGTCCTTGAACCTTTGATCCTCCTGTCTCAGTCTCCCAAGTACTAGGACTACAGGCATGTGCCACCATGCTCAGTAACCGACCAATTTTGTGTGTGTGTGTGTGTGGTACTGGGGTGGAACTCAGGGACATTCTACCTCTGAGCTACATCCCCAGTCCTATTTTTTATTCTTTATTTTGAAACAAGGTCTCACTAAGTTGCGGATTGCCTAAGTAGCTGAGGCTGGCCTTGAACCCGGATCCTCCC
The DNA here is from genome assembly GCA_004027655.1 of Graphiurus murinus. NCBI lineage: Eukaryota > Metazoa > Chordata > Mammalia > Rodentia > Gliridae > Graphiurus > Graphiurus murinus. The sequence goes on from PVLC010001964.1 coordinate 76,628, forward strand.
ATCTCAGCCTCCCAAGTACTGGGATTACAAGCCTGCACCACCACATCAGACTACCAATTTTTTTTTTTTTTAAAAACACGGGTTTATTCATATGTAATGCACACCATAATAATAGTCACTAAAACATGATGAAATGAACCTTAGTAAACTTACAAACCTGGACAAACAGCACCATGATCTCTTCTAGAACATTCCCATCACTCCAAAAGACCCCTCTTGGCCACTTACAATCATTCCACATTTTCACTGCCGGTCCCAGGCAATCCCTAATTTGTTTTCTGTCTCAATAGGTTGTTTATCTATTTATTCTGTGCATTTCACAGATATAGAAATGACCAATCCATTCAAGATAATACTGTTCATCTGATACAAAAGACCATTCTGTAAGCAAGAATGGTCTTTCCCTACTACTATTTCTCCCATTTTTTTGATAATTCTATATTATTCTTTAAAATTCTCATGTTGGTTATTTTTGTAACTTTAAGCAACATGCTCCTAGTGTTTCATTCTATTCACTTTTGTTAATATCTTTTGATTTCCCTGTCCTTATACAAACTGCCTTACACTCTTTCCTGGCCTCATTTTTAAAATTTAAATTTTATTTTACTGGGTTTCCTTTGTATGCTTTTATTGGTGCACTGTAATTATGCATCATATCGAGGTTCAGAGTGATACAAACACATATGCACACAGCCCTTACGTGTTTCTCTCCACATCCCACCTGCTCCTGCCTCCTTTCCTGTAGGGGTAAACAGAGTTACATAGGGGCAAAGTTTTTGTACCCTATTGAAATTAACTTGGTATTATCTGAAAAAGATTGTCATTAAGTAAGATAATACTGGTAATCACTAGGGTAGCCAGTAACCTAAACAACTCAAAACTATACTAAAAGAAGTAATAAAAGAATTAAATGGCATATCAGAAAATATCTATTTAACACATAGAATATCAGTAATGAAGAAATATAGGAATAAAAAAAGACATAATAAATGTAGAAAATAAACAGCAAAGTGGACGATGTCACTTCTATCTTATTGTTACTTACACTAAATATAGAGGAACTACCCAACCTGATCAAAATGCAGAGACTGGGAAAAAGATTTTTAAAAAACAATCCAACTAAATACTGTCTGCAAGAGATGTGGTTTAGATAAATAGACAAACATGTTGAAAGTTCAAGAATGGAAAAAAGATGTACTGTGCAAGCAACAACAAAAAGAGAGCTGGGGTTACAATATCTGAGGAAGTAGACTTTAAAACAAAAATTAATACTAAGGCAAAGAAGGGAATTTTATAGTGACATGATCATTAATCCAACAAGAATATATAACAATTAAAAACATGTATCCACAGAAGCACTATAAAATGCACCAGAAGAAAACCTAACATAATAGTTTTAGAAGGAGAAATAGAGATTTGGAGATATCAATATCCTACTTTCCATAACTAATAGAACAACTAGCAGAAAACCAGCAAGATAGTAGAAAACTTGCTGGGTGTAATAGTGCACACCTATAATCCCAGTACTTGAGAGGCTGAGACAGGAGGATCACAGGTTCAAGGACAGCCATGGCAATTTAGTGAGACCCTATTTCAAAACAAACAAACAAACAAACAAACAAACAAACAAACAAACAAAAAAGGACTAGCTCCCAGGTAGAATGCCCCTGGGTTCAATCTTCAGTGCAAAAAAAAAAAAAGGAAAAGTAGAAAACTTGAAAAACACTTAAGTTATATCTACCCCCCAAACAGCAGGATACACATTATTTAATGCATTGGAACATTTTCCAGTACAGATCATATGTTAAGACATAAAACAAATATTAATAAATCTAAATGGGTTGAAATAATACAATGTATGTTTTCTGATCACAACGGAATAAAACTAAAAAATCAATAACAGAAAAATTTGGGATAATCACAAATATGTAGAAATTCATGAACACACTTGTAATTTCTGAAATAGTTCAACATAAAGTTGCCATATTACCCAGTCATTACATTCCCAGAAATATACTTGAGAAAATGGAAAACGTATGTTCACATAAAAACTTGTATATTAGTGTTCATAGCAGTGATATGGATAATAGAAAAGAATGGAAACCACCCAATTGTCCATTCATAGATGAATAAGTAAACAAATTCTGATATATCCATGCAAAGAAATATTGTTCAGCCACAAAAAGGAATGAATCACTGATATATGCTGCTGTGTGGACGAACCTTGAAAATACTATGTAAGTAAAAGAAGCTAGACAAAAAAATCCACCTGGATATTTCTCCAACTATGTGAAATATCAATAACAGGCAAAAATCAACCTGGGAATGGTGGTACACACCTATAATTCTAGTACTTGGGAGGCTGAGACAGGAAGATTTCAGTTCTGAGGCCAGCCTCAGCAACTTAAGGATATCCTGTTTTTAAAAAAAAGGGGGTGGAATGGGGGTGTAACTTGGAGGTAGAATGGCCCTGGTTCAATTCCTATTCCATTAAAAAAGAAGAAGAATAGGCAAAACCACAAAGAGAGAAAATAAATTAGTTGCTAGGGACTGGGGGAAGAGTAGAGTGGGGAATGATGGCTAATGAGTATGGGATTTCCATTTGGAGTGATGAAGACATCCTGGAATTAGTGTTTATGGTTGCGAACTTGTGAATTGTCTAGAAACCACTGAATTGTGCACTTTAAAATGGTTAATTTTATGCTATGTGAATTATATTCTAAGAAACAAATGAAAAACTATATAGAAACAGCTTCGATATACATTGTCCTCCATGACTAGCATTGCCAACAATATAATAGAGACAAAACAAGTTAGAATTAAAAATTAAGAAACAAACAGGACACCCTAATGAGCATGATGTACTTACAAGATCACATCAAAGTCAATCACTAAACTGACCTTGAGAAGGAGGGAGAAGGAGGGAGGGGGGTGGGAATTGGGGAAGGGTTAATGAGAAATGTGTGCATGGATATCTTTACCTATACTAGCTTGTACCCAACAAAGATGTGTGATTAACCCTGTTGTACCCAAGAAATGTATAAAAATCCATGCTAAAAAATAAAATAAAATAATTAAAAAAAAAGAATCAAGCCGGGCGTGGTGGCGCACGCTTGTAATCCCAGCATTCGGGAGGCTGAGACTGGAGGATCCGGGTTCGCGGCCAGCCTCAGCTACCTAGTGAGGCACTCCGCAACTTAATGAGACTCGGTTTCAAAATAAAGAATAAAAACTAGGGCTGGGGGTGTAGCTCGGAGGTAGAATGCCCCTGAGTTCAATCCCCAGTACTGCAAAAAAAAAAAAAAAAAAAAAAAAAGAACAGTTCAAATAATGTTACCGTACATCTATGAAGTTGTCAATACTCATCTTAATCACATGTATGGGGGGGAAGGAAGCACACCAAGTGCTGTGTGCATGTATGTTCCTATCACTTCGAACTGCAGTATGATGTTATGATTGTAATGCACCAATTAAAGTATATTTAAAAGGAAGAATCAGGTGCATTTTTTATGAAAAAATCTTTCACATATTTATACCTGGTGCTCATCCAAAATATATAACTCTCTAATATGGGGAATCACTATTTACTTCATAACCTTTTGCTTAGTTATAATTGCAGAATGACATGAATGTATTAATGTAATTATTATCTGTTTTAATGACCTATAGGCATACTTTAAATAAATGTGTACCATTTTTGCAATTATTTTTTCTATTTTGTTTGTTCTGGTCACATTGATTGAAATGCAGTTTTTGGTTTCTGAGTCTGATTTAAAACAATACTTAGGATTATGTTTTGTGTGTCTTTGCCTTTAAATTTTTATTTTTCTAGTAATTTATTGTGGGGTTTTTTTTTTGCGTTTTGAGAAATGATGGTTATTCAGTCATTAAGAAGAACAAAATTTTGTCATTTGCAGGAAAATGGATGGAACTAGGGAATATTGTGCTTTGTGAGATCAGTCAGTCCCAGAAAGTCAAGGGTGGTATATTCTGTCTCATAGGTGGAAACTAGAGAGAAATTGGGAAACAAAAGGGGATTCAGATAGATGAGAAAGACCAGTAGAACAGTGGAAGGGGGCTGGGGGAGGGAGGTGGGGAGGGGAAAGGAAGATTGATGAAGGAAACAGTTCAAATAATATTATGTCTGTATATGAAGGCGTCACTGCCACTCTCACTACCACGTGCAGGGAAGGATGGGTACCGGGCTGGGATGTGGAGGGAAACACACCAAGACCTGTGTGCATGTAAGTTTGTATAACTTTGAACCTCACTATCATGTATAATTACAATGCACCAATTAAAAGTATGAAAAAAAAAGAAATTTCAAGAAGTCACACTATTAAGAAACAAACCATACTTTATCTGAGAAAAAAAAAAGAAGTAACAGCGATGAATGAGAATTTTTTTTGAGGTACCAAGCACTAAACCCAGGGATGCTCTACCTAGAAGCTGCACCTCCAGCCCTATTTTAGTTTTTGAAATAGGGTCTTGCTAAGTTACCACACACTGCTGGCTTCGAATCTGTGATCCTCTTGACTCAGCCTCCCAAGTGCTGAAATTACATGCATGTACCACCATGCCAGTTTTAAATTAAAAATTCTAAAAAACAAGAACTGGTCTTTCACCACAGATGATTCAAGAAGCACTAGCCCGGGCACCTGAATACAGTGCTGATTCCATTTGGACATTGTCGGGCTGTTTGGTTAGACTCATTCTAGTGTGTGTTGTAAGGGTTTCTCGTTATGGCTTAATTTGACTTTTTCTGCTTCCATAATATGTTCTTTGGTGAATTTTCTGTCCAAATCTTTGCCCATTTTTTATTGGATTGATTGTCTTCGTATAGACATTTGACATTTATTAGAATTTGGGGGGCATTTATTAAATATAATTTGGCATTTATCATTTTCTTTCTTATTTTGCCTTTTCATATGTGCAAGTAGTACAATATTTGTCTTTGAAACTAATGACCACTTTCCGTGGGGATGGAGATATTTTCTGTCCTCTATATCCACTGCCTTGCGCAATACTTGCACTTTATAATGCTCAAAAATAATAACATGGTGATGCATTACAATACCACATTTCCCAGTAGTAAGCCATCCTCCAATTCCTGGAATGAATTCTACACAGTCTTTTCTTATAACATACAGTTCAATATATATGTTGTATATATCAATCACTGGGGATGGAACCCAGGGGCACTCTACTTCTGAGCAGCCCTATTTTATTTTTTATTTTCGAACAGGGTCTCACTAAATTGCTAAGGCTGGCCTTGAACCTGCAATCCTCTTGTCTCAGCCTTCTAAGTACTGGCATGCACCACCACACCTTGCAGTTTAAATGTTTTATAATATTTTCTTCACGATTTCTATATCCGTATTCACAAAAAGGTTAATTTGTAGCTCCAAGTCTTTTTTAGGTTTTTATCTCTTACTATTAGGATTGTTCTTGCTTTACAACATGAACTTGATGGCCTGCTTTGTTTTTTTCTCTGTGTCTGGCTACACAGTCTCTACAGCTGGTAAATTATGCATTTCTGCAGACTGGAAAGGAATTTATTTCTAAAGCCACATAAGACTAGAGGTTCTCAAACCTAATTGCACATTGAAATAAGCTCCCTATGCCAGGCCCTCAGGACAGACAAATGAGATCAGAATCTCTGGGTTAGCTTCAGATTCAGCATTTTTAAATGCAAAATAAAGTGAAAGGCTCAATGGTTATAAACTTTGTGCTAGATCCACTATTTTCTGGTTTTGTCTATAACTGGTCTGATAGTAGATATTGATTCATCTATAATCTTCCCGGCACCAGCTAACTGATGGAGCTCAACAGACTTATCCGCATAGTGATTATTCTACAGACTAGTTTCTCTGTTTTTATTTTCCTTTAATCCTACACCAAACCAACAAGGTAATACAGATAACACAGTCTCTGTTTTAGAAGCAAGTACACTTGGGCTTGGGAGGTTAAGTGGCATGTCTCTTGACTCCCATCACTTCGGTATTTCAAGCAATAATAGAATCTAAGGACCAAACAATAAAACAATAGTTAACATATAAGAAAAGAAATAGGAGCTCATTAGCTAATCAGGAGGTCTTATTTCCAGAGAGTAAATCTGATTACATCGCTCCTCTTTAAAGCCGTCAATGGCTTCCTTATGTCTAAAGGGGGAAAAATACAAATTCCTTTGTGTAGCATAAGAGGTTCTTTGTGTGACATAGATCTGGCCCCTCATGGCCTCTCTAGCAGCTTCTCAAAGGACTCTCAGGCTCCCAGACTCAGTCATGCAAAACATTTTACAGTTTTCCAAATGCTCCACCTTCCCCTGTGCCCTCGCCCGGCTTAGTTATTTGCTCTTTCTGAAAGGTCTATCTTCCAAAACCTCTTTTCCCTCCCTCTCCCCCTCCAACTCTGTTGACCAATTTGTGTGTGTGTGTATCCTGGTGATTGAACCCAGGGGTGTTCTAACTATGAGCAACACTCCCAGTCCCTTTTATATTTTAATGTCGAAACAGGGTCTCCTGAAGTTGCTGAGGTTGGCCTTGAACTTGTGATCCTCTTGTCTGAGCCTCCCAAATACTGGGATTGCAAGCATGTGATGCCATACCTGGTCCTGACCAATTTTTAAAATTGGATTCAGTTTCAGGTCCACCCCTTGTGAAAATGTCCTTCCTGAATGCTTATGGAGCTCCCCTACAAAACAGTGACTTCCCAAAAGGCTCCGACCATTTGCTAATGATCCTGCCCATCCCACCATTGGCTGCTTAGAACAAGATCACCACTGGTGCTTAATAAAAGTTACCCAATGAATGAAGACTGGCCATTATCAATATTGATCCCTAGTATATGAAATATGCAAAGTTAAATATATTATAATTTCTGATAGGAGCTATTTTAGAGACTATAGGAGATCAGTTGGTTGAACCCAAGGTCTTATCTACTAAGTTAAGTTTCTGGCTGGGCATAGTGGTACATGCCTGTGATCTCAGTACTTGGGAGGCTGAGACAAGAGGATTGCAGATTTGAGGACAGCTTCAGCAACTTAGCAAGACTCTCAGGAACTTAGCAAAACCAAACCCTGTTTTTAAAAAAAGAGGGGGGCTAGGGATGTAGCTTGGAGGTAGAACACCCCTGGATCCAATCCCTAGTACCAATATATATTAAATATGTTATATATATACACATAAATATCTATTAAAAATAACTGCAGCTAGTCAATTTAATTGTGAATGTATGGCATGCATGTATGGTGCATGTGAGTGGTATGTGCACATGGGTCAAAATTTATGCGTGCTAAAATGTGTATGTCCCACAATTTTCAGGACAGCTTCTCGTGTATGCGCTTGGGCACCGCATTGAGTGCACAGCCCTGAGAAGCCCGAGCTGTTATTCCTCTGCACAATTCATGTCCAGGGGTGCTGGCCTCACTTCCTCATCCGTGTGCTCTGTGGCTGCACACCTGCCTGAGGTGAGGATTAATGAGGAGGAGCAAGGTGCCTGGTTCTGCGAGTGGGAGTTGCCCAGGGAGGCTTGAACCTCGGGTCGAGATGAAGAGCTTGTGAGTGACTTTGGTTCTATGCAGATCCTGTGCATGGCCATGACTTTCCTACTCTTCATTCAGCCTTCGACTGTTCAAGAAAAGATTCCAAAAAGAATCAAATGGGTAACGAGAAGCTATAGTGAAATTTGGAAGTCAGTTTGGGTCTGGATAAACATTTGTCAGACTGGAGAAGAGAACTGTGAGACACTTAGGTATTTCTTTTGTTAGGCATGAAGAATGATCCCGGCGAGGGATCACCATGGATTCTCCCTAACCGCTTTTCCCATGATGGTTCATTTATTTATTTATTTTTAGTAGTACTGAGGATTGAATCCAGGGGCATTCTACCTCTGAGCTCTACCCCCAGCCCTGTTTTATTTTTTATTTTGAAACAGGGTCTCGCTAAGTTTCAGAGGGACTCCCTGAGTTGCTGAGGCTGTCCTGGAACCTGCAATCCTCCTGTCTCAGCTCCCAAGAACTGGAATGACAGGCCTGGGCCACCATGCCCTGCTGCTCCTCCTTCTTTGAATTTGGAGTTAGGAGTTTGACACTCTTGGTCTGCTGACTGTATCATGCACCTTAGTTTTTCTTTTCTGATAAGATTGTGATATCTTTGGGAATAGGACAAAATAGGAGTTTGTTTGTTTTTTTGCCCAGAACAGTTCTTTGTAGCCCAGGCAGGTTAGAAACTGAGATAAAGGTTTGAATTGGTGTGTTATTTTTCCATCGCTATGACAGAATACCTGAAATAATAAACTTAAAAAAGGTTTATTTGGGCTTAGGCCATGGTCACTTGGCTCTGGTACTTTGTCCTGTGGTGGTGTAGTGTAGCGTGGCAGGAGTACATGGTAGCGGAGGCCTGCTAAGGGAGAGGAGGAGCCGCTCACAGGTGTCCCCTTTAGGGGCATGCCTCTAGTTCCTCCCACAGGCCCCACATCCTCAAGGTTTCACCCAACTCCCAGTAGCTCCAGGAATAGGCTGGGAACCCAGCCTTTAACACTTGGGACTTTGGGACTTTAGGGTGACATTTATCCAAACCACAGAAGTGAGTTAATTTATTACAAATGTTAAAATTAAAGTGATGGCTACCATTTAAAAATAAAACAAAAATCTTGAACAACTTTTCTTTGGGTTAGTGGAAACTTCCCATGGACTCTTTTTTGAAGGAGTTGGAAGGCTGCAGGCATGTTGGATTTTCAATAGAATATTTTGCTGCAAAGAAGAAAAGCTTAGAGGCTAAGAAAACACAAAATGAGAAGCTAAACGAAGCTGATTTCTTTTTCAAGTGCTTACTTAACTTCAAAAGCACGGCAGTGTCTTTCATTGTTTTTTACCCTTAGAAAGAGCAACATGCAGCTGCTCGAAATTCAGTCCAGAGTGCAGTTATGCAACCAGCAATGTGCAAGCAATGTGGACGGCCTCTGTGGGTGCGTGGAGCCACTAGAGGACACGCTCAGGCAGCCTGGTGTCTGAGCACCGGGTGTGTCCAGGTGACCAGACTGCGGACAACCGCCCATCATCTCACATCAGAAGTGCTGGCCTCTTGCACACTCCTATTTTGAACAATCTCATTTGAGTTCGTATTGGAAGAACCAACTTCAACCTTCAGGGCTGGGCCCAGTCCCAGCTATGTGCATAGGAGACGCAGCTCATTGCAAGACCAAGGGTTTGTTTATTTATTTATTTACTTCCCTAGAAGTTTGCTCTTATTAGTTTAGTGTCCCAAAAGATTAATGTGTTTTGCTTTCATATCATTTTTTTTTTTTATGTGTGTGGTACTGGGGATTGAACCCAGAGGCATTCTACCTCTAAGCTACACTCCCAACCCAATTTTATTTCTTATTTGGAAACAGGATCTCACTTGGTTGCTGAGAGCCTTGCTAAGTTGCCAAAACCTGTCTCAACCTGCGATCCCCCTGTCTCAGCCTCCCAAGTACTGGAATTACAAGCGTGCGCCACCACGCCCCGCTTTCACATCAGTTCTTATCCCCTTCATTGGTTTGAAAACTCGGGTGGTGGATATTGTCCATGACTTCTTTACTTAAAACCATATATACATATGACTTGTTAAATAGAGCAATTCTTTTTAGATTCTGTTTCTGGGAATTTAAAAAAAAAAAAAACTACATTATCTCTTCTGTAGGCTAATAATGCTGTATATTTATCTTCTTTCCCCTTTTGCCTTATCCTCAAGGAAGTTCAGAGCTGCATTTTATACTCAATTATAGAAACTATATTACATGTTAGCAGTGCCACATTTATCATATTCTTTTATCTTGATCTTTAGTTCTCATTTCCCTCCTCCTCCTCCTCCTCCTCCTCCTCCTCTCTTCCTTCTCCCTCCTTCTTTTTTTAGTACTGGGGATTGAACCCAGGGGCATTCTACTTCTGAGCTATACCCCTAGCCCTTTTTAATTTTTAAAAAAATTTGAAACAGAGTATCATGAAATTTCTGAAGCCTTGCTAAGTTGCTGAGTCTGGCCTCATGACTTTTATTAAAGCTGTCATTTGTTGCTGTTGCAGAGTATATCAAAACCACTTTACAGAAAGGCAGGGTCCACATAAGTGATAATGCATAGCTACCTCTCATTGTATAGCTAAGTGGTCTTTGTTTTAGATTGAATGTCTCTAGAAGAAATGGGCTGTCTCTTTAAATTCATGAGAATCAAAGAGCTTGCTTATTCATGAAGTTAACCATGAATTTATCATCCACTTAATACGTGAGAGGGATCACGTTTGAGAACTGGGGATTTCCCTTATGCATTTCAACCGTGTTTAGTCTTTTAAGTCTTTTGTCTTCTTTATTAATTCCAACACTCTTGAGATGTATGCAAGATTTCTCTCTCTCTCTCTCTCTCTCTCTCTCTCTCTCTCTCTCTCTCTCTCTCTCTCTTTTAAACTGGGGCATTCTACCTCTGAGTTACACTCCCAGCCCCTTTCATTTTATATTGAAACAGGGTCTTGCTAAAGTTGTGGAGGGTCTTGCTAAATTGCTGAGGTTGTCTTCAAAGATGCAATCCTCTGTCTTAGCCTCCCAAGTATTGGGATTACAGGTGGACGCCACTATGCCCACCTTCTCAGGTTTCTTTATCTTAGAAAAATATCTAATAAAATTAGACAACACGACTGGGTTCTAATGATCATGAGTGAATAGAGCAAAATTTAATGCAATAGAATAAAGTAAAGTGGAATTAAAGTACAATGCATTCAAGTAAAATAAAATAAAAGGAACGTGTCCACGAAATATTAAGAAAGACGCTGGCCCCAAGAGTCACACCGGGGCGAGGCTCCGCGGTGGGTTTGCTTTGAAGTTACCTCTGGTCGGCAGAGGGACGTCCCAGGATGACAAAGCCCCCGCCACGCGCAGACGCAGAAGCAGAAGCTCAGGACCGCTGTGAGGAAGCGGGAAGCCGGCTCCTTTTTTCCGCGATGCTTCTTTGTCTGCGGACTGTTTGCATCCATCTCGTTGCCCATCTTGTTTTTTAGTTTAAACTGGGTCCTTGTGGGGTAGTAGAAGACAGAGGCTACTGTTAGTGACAGAGAAGGAGCCGTCTGTTGGCCACTCTCAGGACCCTGCGGGTGCCCTGCCCGGCTCCGTGCAGCTGCTGTCTGCTAAGGCTTCTGAGTAGAGTGTGTTTCCCTGAGCTTTGGATTCATTCATTTTTCCCATGACATCCAATGTCCCTGAAATCCAGGGATGAGCCCACTTTTCCGTGATCATTCTCTAGTCACACAGTGGGACTCCTGTCCCGGGCACCTTTTTGTGTCCTTGCTGCCTTCCTCCAGGCTCCTGTGAGGCCCAGCGAAATGCTTTGGAGAAAGGACCCCTTTTGTACCGACCACTGCGCACCGTGGGCAGACTCCCTGGACTCTGTTTGCGCCTTTGCAAAATGAGGGGATTGGAACAGGTTCCTATTTTGCACCATCCCCCAGTTGAGTTGATATCAGAACAATCTGTTAAAAAAAAAAAAAAAAAAAGAGCTGGGCTGGGCGTGGTGGCACACACCTGTAATCCCAGTACTTGGAAGGCTCAGACAGGAGGCTCAGGTTCCTGGCTAGCCTCAGCAACTTAGTGGTGAGGCCTTCAGCAACTTAGACCCTGTCTCAAAATAAACAATAAAATAGGCCTGGGAGTGTAGCTCAGAGGAAGAGGCCCTTGAGTTCAATCCCCAGTAACACACACACACACACACACACACACACACACACACACACACACACACACACAAACCACCTTTTTCTGTTTGCAAATCTTACCTTGAGCAGGATCTTTGAGTGGTGAGGTCTTTTTTTTTTTTTTTTTTTCCAGTACTGGGAATTGAACTCAGGGGCAGTCTACCTCGGAGCTACACCCCCAGCCCTATTTTTTATTCTTTATTTTGAAATAGGGTCTTACTAAGTTGTGGAGTGCCTCACTAGGTAGCTGAGGCTGGCCGTGAGCTGGGATCCTCCAGTCTCAGCCTCCCAAATGCTGGGATTACAAGCGTGTGCCACCTTGCCCGGCTGAGGTCTCTTTTTAAATTATCCCACTGCACCCTCTTGTGGTTGATTGAAAGGAAAGCCATCCAGCTGGGTGGAGGAAATGCAGGCCCAGGGTCCTGTGGAAGATCAATAAAGCCGATAGCTATTCTGTCTGCCCTTCAGATCCCAGGATTCTACCAACTCCAAATAAAAAAAAAAAAATTTGAGAAAAAAAACTGAGACTGTGCTGAACAAGTACAGACTTTTTCCTTGTCATTATTCTATAGACATGACAGTAGAGCAACTATTTGCATAGCATTTACATGTATGAGGTATTACATAGAATCTAGAGACGATTTAAAGGCTGTGGGAGGATGTGCATAGGTTCTATGCAAATACTGTGAGGGACTTGAGTGTCTGCAGATTTTGAGATCCACAGGGTCCTGGAACCAATGCCCTGTGGATACCCAGGGACAACTGTATAAATCACCTGTGCAGAAAGCATGGAGTGCCAAGTATCTCTGAGAAGCTGGCCTGGTACTTTGAGTCCCGTTTCTTCTGGTTAAGCGTAAGTGAGGTGTTTCTGTTACTTCAGGAGAACCCCCCCCCCCCCCGCTGCCCCCCGTAGCTATGACTCTGCTGGGAAACACTGGCTGCTACTGCTCCTTCTCCTTCCTTTTCTTTTCCTTCCTCTTTTTTTCTTTCTCTCTGTTTCCCCTTTTCTCTTTCTTTTCCTTCCTTTCTTATTTTTTCCTTTCCTCCTTTTCCTTTACTTTCTTTCTTCATTTTATTTCTTTCCTTCTTTCTTTTTTCTTTCTGTCCTTCCTTCCTCCTTATTTTTTTCCTCTCTCCTTCCTACTTTATTTTCTTTTTTCTTCAACTTTCTTTCCCTCTTCCTTTCCTTTTCCCTCCTTCCCTCCTTTGCTGCGCTGGGATGGAATCCAGGGCCTTGCCCATTCGAGACAAGTGCTCCACTGCTGAAGCCCAGCCCAAGGCCCTCTTCCTCTTCTCGTGGGACCAGGCAAGCCCCCATCACACCCTGGTGCTGCTGTGCATCCCACGTTGGCACCAGAGGTCTGCTGTGGGGCCTTCTGCTGGCGAGCATCCCCCGGTTGCTGGTTAGGCAGCCGTAGCCTAGCACTGTTAGCCATCAGACCCCCTCATCAAAGGGAGCACAACCTTTATGAGATCCCGAGGTGTGGAGGAGAACACACACCCTCCACCCCGGATTCCAGCTCTGCCCTTTGAGGGTGGGTCCCTCCGTGGGAAAGCCAGTCTGGCTCCAGCAGCTTCTCTCTGCTCTGCTGTGAGTCCACTGTGACCATGAGGTTCGTTGGGAGGATGGAGTGAAAATTCGAGGTCCCCCACACCACAGATTCCAGGTCCCCCCTTGGCTTTCCAGGTGCCCAGATATATTTCTCAATTCCTTTGGTGCAACACAGAATTTGGAATTGGTGAGAACGAGGCAGGTGCCGTCTTCGCCCATTCTGTGTTGCTATAGCTAAGCGCCCGAGGCTGGGTAGGTCATGATGAAGAGGTGCTGCTTGGCTCCTGGTTCTGGAGGCTGAGAGCTCCAAGACTGTGGAGCCGTATCTGGTGAGGGCTCTGGGATCATGGGGTAAGAGAGCGAGGAGGAGGAGCTGACTTTGCAGGGACCCCACCCCGGCCATAATGAGCCCACCTCAGGAGAGTGGCTTTACCTGTCCGTGAGCTAGTTACCTCTTCACCTCCCTCAGCACTGTTGCCGAGGAGTTCAGGATCCAGCACATGAGCTTCCCTTCAAGCTGCATTATTTGCCTCAGTTATAGAAAGAAAGCCAATATAGTGAACTGAGAAGAGTGCAGCTTTGGTTTCTACTCAAAATCTAAGCCCCTTCCTCAGGAAGTGATTTGGTAGACGTTCCCAGACAGTGAGAAGACTGGCCAGTCGCCAGTGTTTAGGTGTCCCCATGACCTGCCACTAGCAGAGAGGGAAAAGACGAAAGACCATGTGGGTTCTTATCGTTGTAAGTGAACGTTTTCCAAGCACTTACTATAGGGTACCGTGATAGGTGCTGGCCTCCAACCTGAGATCCTCCTGTCTCAGCCTCCCAAGTACTAGGATTCCAGGCATGCACCACCACACCCAGCTCTCTGATTTTTTAGGAACCTTCATCCTGTTTTCCACAGTGATTGTACCAGTTTGCATTTCCACCAATAGCGCACAGGGTTCCCAGTGCATCATCTTGAACCTTTAAAGAAACGGTTTCAATGTTATAAAAAAGCTTCTAGAGGAGCACAAACAACTCTCCATTTCCTTCACCTGGGTTCCTGGATGGCTCCCATTTTACCGCATTTGCTCCGTCCCCCTTTGTTTCATAGATAGACATATTTGCTTCCTTACATGGTGCTCATTATCCCTAAAGACTTCAGTGTGACTGCAGACACACTCCGAGGAAAGAGGGTGGGGACACAGCAAGGTGCTCACCAGGAGCCCCACCGAGGGAGGCCTCTGAAGACACCAACGGGCCAGCGCCTCCAGCACTGTGACATGATCAATGTCTGTGCTCACCGACTGCTGTGGTGGCCCCTGCAAGCCAACAGGGAGAAGGAAGCTAAGGAGACGCAACAATTAAGTGTAGACACAAACCAAAATGGAACATTCATTCACGTTGGGACAGGCAGTGAAATGTAAGTGAGTCAGGGGTGGTGGTGCATGCTGTGATCCCAGCACTGGGAGGATCGCAGGTTCACAGCCAGTCTCAGCAAATTAGTGAGACCTTCAGCAACTTAGTGAGACTCTGTTTCAAAATGAAAAGTAAAATAGAGCTGAGGGTATAGCTCAGAGGCAGAATGCCCCTGGGTTCCATCCCTGATACCCCAGAGTAGGGGTGGGGAGGGAGTGGAATCTGAGGCTCAGTCAGGGGATGTCTGATCGATGCTGATTTCCTGGACTGGAGGGATGCATGCAGGTCATCTAGGAAGGTGGCCTAGCTTTAGGGATGCTGACACGACTCTTTTTTTGTAATGAGAATTGAACCTGAGGCCATTCTACCTCTGAACTACACCCCCAGAACCTCCCCTCCCCCCTTTTCTTGAAACAAGATCTCAGTAAGTTGCTGAGGATCTTATAAATTGCTGAGGCTGGCCTATGATCCTCCTGTCTCAGCTGCCTAAGTACTGGGATTACAGGTGTGCACCACCATGCCCAGCTCACCTTGAGAATCTTTAAAGGTACAAACCCTTCAGAGGATAGGAGGATGAGCACTTGGGTCCCTCTGATGTTTCTTCGCAACTTGATGCAGCCCACACATTCTTGGCAAGAATCACTTAGAAACTGGGCTTTGTTATTTTGGGGGCCGACCATATTACCCCAACCCACCTCTCATATGCTGACTTTCATGAAACGATCAGTTCCTCTGTGATAGTCATCAGTTTTCACTTGTATTTGATTTGTGTTTGGGGATAATATTTGATATAATATCAATATCCTCTTCTTCATTGAAACCACATGGCTCTTCCTTATCATTCAGTTAAACTCCTTTTTCAGTGAAGAGAGGGGAAGGAAAAAAGAAAAGGAAGAAACAGTGAAACGAGAAGGGAAGTTAAGATAGCATTGAAGCCGGGTGTGGAGGCTCAAGCTTGTAATCCTAGTATGTGGGAGGCTGAGATAGGAGGGTCTTAGGATAGAGGCCAGCCTCAGCAACTTAGTGAGATCCTGTTTCAAAATAACTTTACCTTGGATTGGTATAGTAATGTTCACATCAATCAAGAAGATTTATTCCAGTGACACATTTAACTGAACAAAGTCTTATGAGTAATGAAAGCCTTAATTCTTTTTCCAAGAGTTTATTCTATTGGTACCATCCTTTTAATTTTGATTGCTGCTGGAAGAGGTAGCATTTTAAAAATTTCTGTTTCATCTGGCTAGGTGTGGTGGAGCACACCTATAATCCTGGTACTTGGGAGGCTGAGACAAGAAGATAGCAGGTTCCAGGCCAGCCTTAGCAGTTTAGTGAGATCCTGTTTCAAAATAAAAAGGACTAGGGATGTAGTTCTTAGATAGATGTTCCTAGGTTCAATTCTCAGCACCAATGAAATAAAATAAAATAATAAATAATTTTTTTTCCCATGGATGAAGAAACCCAAGTATAGAGAGTTTAAGAACCTGTCCAGGGAGATACAGCTCAGCAGTAGATCACCTGCCTATTATGTATAAGGCCTTGGGTTAGATCTCCAGGACTACAAACTAAAACAAAAACCAAGAAAAATAAAAATAAAAAACCAAACCTGCCCAGGGTCCACACTAGTGAACCAGATGGAGTTTCCAAGACTTGAACCTGAGATTGCAAACTTTATCTGCATTGATATCTACTCCTAAGGGAGCTGTTTGGAATCTTCCGGCACAGACTTCTGCAGTCCTGCAAGCCCCAAAGTTGACATCAGTTCCAAATTTAGTTGAAATGACAGACTGGTTTCCAAAATTGGAAAATAAGTTTTCCATCCCCTGTTCCAGTTAAAATTCTTGCAAATTTCTGAGTTTTGTTTTTTAGAGAAAGTCATGTTTGACTTTCTGCTTCACCTTACTAGCTGGAGAAGAGGATTAGATTCTCTGTTTGGGGAATAAGTAATGAGCTGAACATTCAGAATAAAAGTGAGCAGCAGAAAAAGGAAAGTCAGAGAAAGAACTGGCTTCACACATGCAAAATAAAACCACAAACCCTTGATCAGGGAATGGAAGAGGGCCCAGCACAAACACAGGCATGTCCACACAGTGTGGGACAAGGGCCGTGGGCCAGTCAGTGGTCACCTATGGGAAGAAGGGGAGCCAGTGTTTCCTGAGACCAGCTACAGGCTGAGCTAGGGGCTTTGCAGTCTCAACGACTTTTAAAGTTAACATTTTAAAGCTGGGCATGGTGGCACATGCCTATTATTGCAGTACTTGGGAGGCTGAGATAGGAGGATCTCATGTTCGAGACCTGACTCAGCAACTTATTGAGACTTTTTTAAAATAAAAAATAAAATAGGGCTGGGGTGAAGTTTAGAGGTAAAATACCCCTGGATTCAATCTCCAGAACCCACCGCCCCCCCCCCCCCAAATTAACATTTTATTCTTCATTTTCCCACCAGAAATGTGCAGCCTGGAAAAATTAGGTTGGTAGCCTCACACCATATTTTTAGTCAGTGATGGAGCTTGGATTGAAACTCACATTTGTCATATATCTTTTAGATGACTTTTAGATGAGTGATATCCCACTAAAGTTTGAGAACTGTGTTTCTCCATTTTCCAAATACCATTGATCAAGATTTCCTACAATCTGGTCATGATGAGGAGGGCCAGTAATGAAGAGGCTGTGGACTGAGATGCCTACCAGTGAGGGCGCTGAAATCTTGTTGCTGAGCGAGGGTCAGATTCTCCTCCCTCAGCTTGACTTGGATGCATTCCTTAACCCCTGTGTTCACCGCAGAGATTATATTTGCTTCATAGACTTAAGAGACTTAAATAAAAATATGTAATAGGCTTATATATATTATATAAATACAAATAAATATATAAAATTATACATATATATATCTAAGATAGAAAGTACTCAACAAAAGTGAATTATTGTTTTGGAACTGGAGTGTCCTCCAAAGACTCATGTGTTGGAAGCGTGCAGCAGTGTTCTGAGGTAGGGCTTTCTGGAATGTGATAGAATTAGGAGGATTCCAACCTCATCCATGAATCAATCCATTGATAACATCATGGCAGTATTAGGAAGTGATACAAACTGCAGGAGGTGAGACCAAGTTGAGGAAGTAGGTGAGTGGGGTGGGGGCTGGAAGGATATATCTTGTTCCAGGTCCCTTCCCCTCTCTCCCTCTCTGCTTCTTGGCCATGAGCTGAACAGCTTTCCTCCACCGCTCTTCTGCCATGACGTCCTGCGTCACCCAGGCCCAGAGCAATGGAGCTAGACGACCATGGACTGACTTCTGAAACATGAGCCAAAATCAATCTCCCCTCTTCTAAGCTGTTTGCAGCAGGTATTTGTCACAGCACTGAAAAGCTAACACAGCTATTACTAATATTTTTACTATACCTAAAGGGCCTGATCAAAGAATGCTGATTAAATGATCAGTCTGAGCTTGAAATGCTGTTCGTGGAAGGTTACATAATTCTTCTGTAAGCCCAATCCTATCAACAGCTTAAAAGAGACATAAGTGGGTGTGCAAGTGATGTACATACTCATCAAATTTGGGATGACAGGAAGCTGGGAGGAGTAGTGAGTGCACTAGGTGCTAGAGTCAGACTCCCAAAGTTTGCAATGCTGAGAAGTAGCAGCCTGCAATACAGCTGTGTTAAGAAACCCACCAGGCCAGACAGAGTGGCACACACCTGAAATCCAAGTACTTGGGAGACTGAGACAGGAGGATCGCAGGTTTGAGGCCAATATGTGCTAATTTAGTGAGAACTTGTTTGAAAATAAAAAGTGCTGGGGGTATAGCTCAGAGATAGAAACCCCCTGGGTTCAATCTTTAGTATACCACAGAGAGGGTATACTAAATCTTAAATGAATCTTAGAAACAGGCAGAATGGCATGAGTGCAGAGTCCTGGAGAGGGCTCTCATTTATAATTTTGGAAATCATTAGTGTTACTAGGTAGTGTCCATCCCCCGCCCCCCTTGGCACTGGGGGTTGAACTCAGGAGTATTCTACTTTCAGGTTATACCCCCAGCTCATTTTATTTTGAAACGGGGTCCTGATAAATTGCCGAGGGTCTTTTTAAGTTGCTAAGGCTGGCCTCAAACCTGTGATTCTCCTGTTTCATCCTCCCCAGTACTAAATGACAGGTGTGTGCCACCACACCCAGCCACAATAATCTTTTCTGAAGGCCTCCCTTAGGTCATAGCCATGCCTACTAACATGCCATTCTGCCTGTTTCTAAGATCCATTCCGAGAGTAAATGTAAAAGGAATAGGCTGGGTAGACTCTGTGTGGAATGAAGCCAACACAACCCCTTTAAGGAGAAACAACTGCTTCCCAGCCTTGGCTAACTGCTGACCACAGGCCACATGAGAATGTGGGTCATATGTTCTCAGGCCTTCCAGTTTCAAGGGAAGCCGGGAATCCAGATTGTATGTAAAATACTCCAACTTTTGAGTATTCTTTAGATGTTATTTATAAAATACTGGGCTGGTGGCACACATCTATAACCCCAGTACTGGGAAAGCTGAGATAGGAGGATGGCAGGTTTGAGATCAGCCTTGGCAGGTTTGTGAGACCCTCAGCAACTCAGACTCTGCTTCAAAATAAAAAATAATAAGGCCTGGGAATGTAGCTTGGAGGTAGAATGCCCCTGAATTCAATCCCCAGTACCAATAGCAACTAAACTAAAATACTAGGCTGGTCCAAAAAGTAAGGGACAAATGATACACATCTAAGGCAGTGGTTCCATAAGAAAACAGGAGAATGCATAAACCTGTGAGTACGTTCTTTGGAAAAAGGCAATAGATTTTGTTTTTGTATATGTGTGTGGTACTGGGGATTGAGCACAGGGACATTCTACCTTTGAGCTACACTCTCGGGTCTATTTTTATTTTTATTTTGAAACAGAGTCTCACTAGGTTGATGAGAGTCTCACTACTAGCTGAGACTATCCTCAAACTTATGATCCTCCTGTTTCAGCCTCCCAAGTACTGGGAATACAGACATCTGCCTCTATGTCCAGCTAAGACAATAGGTTTACATAATGGATTTTAAGACTATGATCAACAACAATAACAACCCAAAACACATTAGTGGAAGCTAGATGTCAAGACAGTTAGAGAAGTTAAAGGGAGGCTTTTTAAAATAATCAGAATTATTTCTCCACCATCTGATAAAAGAGACTTCCTCTCTCAGTTTGCCTGTAAACAGCTGTCATTAATATCTTAATGGGACTCATTTTGTTTAATATTAGTCTGGTCTTTTTCACCAGAGCTCTATAATGCCTTGATGGATGTAGACCACCTGCTATGGGAAGGAGAGAATAATGAAGTGACTGGCCCAGTATCCACAGCCTGGCCAGGGAGATCACCAGTCTGACCGGGCATCACCAATAGAGTAAGTTGAACAACTAGCTTCCTGAAAGCCCTTGTTTACTGGACCTGCCTATTCCCATGGTGTGAATACTACCAACCATGACTGATGTGATATCACTGAAAGCAGGGTTGGAAAGAAATGTGCAGTCCGCTATGATATCCCACTGGGCCTACCACAGTGGGACGCCGGACAGCTAGGAGAAGGCAGGAATGCACAGGCACCAGAGTACTGGTGTGAGGGGGTCCTAGTATACCCAGACCAAATGCCTCTTCTCCATAAGGCCCTCTATGAGCTCTATTGGACTGTAGAAGGTGTCTCCTTAACTGATTAGGATATCGGTGGGAACATTCAAAGCACAGTGTTAATTAGGCTTCCTTACCTCCTTCTGATAAAGGTCACTGTTTTTTTTTTTTTTTTTTTTTTTTTTTTGTGGTACTGGGGATTGAACTCAGGGGCATTCTACCTTTGAGTTATACCCCCAGCCCTATTTTTTATTCTTTATTTTGAAACAGGGTCTCACTAAGTTGTGGAGTGCCTCACTAGGTAGCTGAGGCTGGCCGCGAACCCGGATCCTCTGGTCTCAGCCTCCCAAATGCTGGGATTACAAATGTGTGCCACCACGCCTGGATAAGGTCACTGTTATATAAAAAATAAGCATGTCCTTGAGGATGCCATATTACCCCTACAAGTTGCCATCTTTGTTTTGTACACTGTGCCCCAGCAAGCTGCCGTCTTTGTTCACTCTGTATTCTGACAAGCTGTCACCTTTGTTCTGCTTTGATAAATAAAATGGCCAGAGACTGGCCGCGGTGCAGAAGTCTCTTGCAGAGCACCTTTGTACTCAACCAGTCTCCACTTAGTAGTGGAGGCAGAAGCCAAGATAAAGGCAAGTCTCATGCCCCTCGAAGCCTTACTTCACTTCTTTTTCTATCTAGCCAGATGGAATGTGAACGTCCCCAGTCTTGACTGGTGGCATGACAGTATCAAACACAAAATCAAGCAAGATGATGTAGGATCTGGACCTGCAGCTGTAGATGTCCATGAGTGATTAAAGTAATTTGTTAAGTGAATAAATCAAACCTAGACCCAAGAATGTGGGCTCCCTGGGCAGCCCTTTCTATGGAATGTAGAGTCCATCTTTATATGGCTCAGTCTGGTGGTTGTGGGTCATAGCGCAATGGGTCTAGATGTGGGGAACTTCTGAACTCAGGTCTTGGTCTACATCTCTAGGTGTTAGGCACTCCCATAAGTTGAAAAAATTGTACCCCCCAAATTATTGGAGTTATACAATGGTCTTCTAAGTGAGCAAGCATTTTTTCACCCTTGAGAAACCTATGAATCAAAGGAAGAAATATTTAAGAAGATTAAGCTCATCAACCTTCTGGTATTTATAGTTAAGTACAGAGAAATAAATTGTGCATGTTGGTGTATTAAATACAGTCATCCCAGTTTCCAACAGAGATGGTTCCTTGTAGATGCTAACATCTGGTGATGCTCAAGTCTCCTACATAAAATGGTGTGGTATTTGCATAGTACCTGCTCGCATCCTCCCACATGCTTTAAATCATCTCTACATTACTTATAATGCCCAATGCAATATCAGTGCTGCATAAATCATTATGTTATATTGTTTAGGGATAAGGACAAGAAAAAAATACAGGTTCAGTATAAATAGAAGTTTTCTCCAAGCATTTTTTGATCCACAGTTGGTTAAATCCACAGATGTGGAACCCACAGATATGGAAGACTGACTACATTTGTAACGTTTAAAGAAATTGGACATTGGAGTAAGATACTAGCCTTATGATCCTTTTAAAATGTTATTAAATGGTTGCACACACCTGTAATCCCAGTATTTGGGAAGCTGAGACAGGAAGATTACAAGTTTGAAGACAGCCTTGGCAAGTAATGAGACTCTCAACAACCTAGCAAGACCCTGTTTCAAAACAAAAAAGAAAAAGGGCTGGGGGTGTAGCCTGGAGGTAGAATGCCCCTGGGCTCAATCCCCACCACCACAAACAAACAAACAACCCTCACACTAATTTGTTTTACATTGAAGTCTTACTAAAATGATACGTATTTAAGTTTACATAATAAACTTACATTCATAAGTTTATTAATTTGTAGGAGGTTTTTTTTTTTGCGGTACTGGGGATTGAACTCAGGGGCGTTCTACCTTCGAGCTATACCCCCAGCCTATTTTGAAACCGAGTCTCACTAAGTTTCGGAATGCCTCACTAGGTAGCTGAGGCTGGCCTTGAACCCGGATCCTTAGGTCTCAGCCTCCCGAATGCTGGGATTACAAGCATGCGCCACCACACCCGGCTTGTAGGAGGTTTTTAAGTACTCAGATTTTGTTTATTAAATTATAGCATTGAAAAGGAGAGTTGATTATTTTGCATTTATAAATAAACTTAAACTATTTATGACTGTCTCATTAGGTTGCAAATGTTTCCTTAGTAGAGGTTGCTAAAACCTACTAGAATCATACTATTCATTTTATAAAAGAATAAGAGGTGTAAATTGTATTAAAAACTAAAGGGAAAATCAGATTTTCAAATGTGTAACCTAAATGAAATGGATATTAATCTTGAAAAGAGAAATGACCTTTGAGTGATATTTTGGTGCAAGAGAGCCACTCTTGGGAGCACGGACAGTCTCACTGTCACTCGACTCCCGCAGACTCAGTTATTTTCTGCCTTGCCCCCAGCACTTGGTCAAGGCGTCTCACTGCACACAGGCTATGGCCGCAGTGTTAGTTTGTGAGATTACTTTGCTCATGAGACTCTGTCCTCTGCTGGGCAGGGCCCACACTCTTTTTTCTTTCTAATCCTGGATCAATTGCTGGGCACCAGCAGGAACCTGAAGAAAGATTTGCTGAAGGATTAAATATTGGGGAGAAGGCGGAGGAGAGAGAATGGTCAGTCCCTGAAGGGCCTCGGGTGGGTGTGTGGGAGGCCTGACCCGCCCTCCACTTGCAGTCCTGGCCAGTCTCTCTCCCGGCTTCTTGTCCACACTCCATGTGATCCTGCAGCTGTCTGTGTGTCTTGGAGTTGGGCTCCAGGTTTTGGTGAATGGCCCTTCTCCACATTCCAGACACACACTCAGCATGAGGTTATGCCAACACTTGTCCGGCAGGCACTGGTAGAAGGATTCACTGAATTATGTCATCCATGACCTGATGCAGCTGCTCCTGGGCTGTCACGAGTCAATCTCTCCTTGACAAAGTGGCCTCCCTGAAGTGACAGTTGCTTTCTTTATCTTTTCAGAGGGAGTGTCTTGTGTCTTTGTCCATTTTTTTGTCACTATCACTGAATACACTAAAATGGGTAATTTATAAAGAATAAAGGTTCATTTGATTCTGAAGGTTGTAAAGTTCAAAATTGAGCAGCTGCTTCTGGTGAGGTCCTTCTTGCTGTGGGAGCTCTCTGCAGAGTCCTGAGATAGCACAGAGCGTCTCATGGGAAGATGGCATCCTAGCCCAGATCTCTCTCGCCCTTATTATAAAGCCACAGTCCCATTGGATTAGTGCCCCACCCTCTTGGCCTCATTTAACCTTGGTCACCTCCCAAAGTTGTCACTTAAATTACCATAGTAGGATTAAGTGTCCATCTTGTTAATACTCACAATAGGGATTAAATTTCAACTTGCAGTTTGGTAAAGATATTCAAACCAGAGCAGGAAGTAAGCAGGCCAATATTTGGGCACAAATGCTTTCTTTTGTTGAATTGATTTATTTTAGGTAAATAGTTGGCTCTAAGAATAAAAGAAAATTCAGCCGGGTGTGGTGGCACATGCCAGTACGAGGGAGGCTGAGACAGGAAGATTACAGGTTTATAGCCAGCCTCAGCAACTTAATGAGACTATATTTCTTTCTTTTTCCTTTTTTTTTTTGAGGTACTGGGGATGGAGCCCAGGGGTATTCTACCTTCAAGCTACACCCCCAGTTCTATTTTCATTCATTCTTTATTTATTTTTGCAGTATTGGAGATTGAATTCAGGGGCATTCTACCTCCGAGCTACACCCCAGTCCTATTTTTTATTCTTTATTTTGAGACAGTGTCTCACTAAGTTGCGGAGTGCCTCACTAGGTAGCTGAGGCTGGCGGCAAACCCAGATCCTCCGGTCTCAGCCTCTCAAGTACTGAGATTACAAGTGTGTGCCACCATGTCTGTCTTGAGACTATATTTCAAAATAAAAAAATAAAGTTGGCAGGGAGTATAGTTCAAGGATAGAATGCCCTTAGATTCAAGTCCCAGTACCAAAACAAAAAAAGAATCAAAGAAAACTCAGAACTTGGAGCAGCTATGTTTTCTTCATCTCTGTGATTTTGCCTCAGCTGGAATCGTAGAAATGATTGACATGTAGTAGAAATGTAATCAAGGATGTGTTGCATGACGAAATAAGTTGAGTGGATAGGAATCGTGCCTTCATGTAAGGAGTTGAATTTCTAAAAGTGTGTTGGAGCTGATGCTGATGAAAGTGGTAGCTAACTACTCTGCCTTCTGCTGTAAGAGCATTGACCCTTCCTCTGGACCTCCTTAATTTCAAGTGTGAGTAGGAGCTGCCCCTTTCTTCACATCCCAACCCCAGGCCACGGGGATTGGACAGAGCTGGGCACCTGAATCATCCTTAACTAATCCGAGATTCCTGGGCAGCCTTCTCAACTGGAAGCCCTGTGTCATTCAACGCCTCTGTTGGTGAGAAAAGGGGAAAACAGAGAAGACAAAGAGAAGCCTCGAGCACTCCAAGTCCAGATTTAGTCATTCCTGGTTCTCTTTTTTCCACTTTTTGCCTATACTAGTTTGATGTAGTATATTTGAAATGCAGGTTCCTTACTAATGGGCAATGATGATGTTACTAATAATAGCCTATGTATTGAGTGCTTCCTGTGTACTGAACTTTTTTATTTTCTTTCTTTGCTACTCGAGATTGAACCCAGAGGTGTTCTACCTCTGAACTACACCTCCAGCCCTTTCTAGTTTTTTTTTAAATGTTTCGCTAAGTTGCCGAGGTTGACCATGAACCAGTGATCCTCCCTTCTCAGCCTCCCAAGTACTAGGATTACAGATGTACACCACTGTGCCAGGCATTTTTCTAACTGCTTACTTATCACTAGCCCACTGAAAGCTCACAAAAATTGTATGAACAAAATTTTCTTATTATCCAATTTTTTTGAAATGAAAAATCAGAGCCTACTAAGCTTGTTAATGTGCCAAGTTTACATGGCTGGAAAGCATCAGAAACTGAATTCAAACCTGGCAGTGGCACTTGAGCAGGCTCCTGGAACGTCAGTGACTGCCCTCATCCCGGGCTTCTCAGGCTTTCAAGCCTTGGGCTGGGAATTACATCATTGGCTATTTTGATCTTCAGGCTCCTTGGACTTGGACTAAATTATACCAGCGTTCCTTGTTCTCTAGCTTGCTGGGAGTAGAGGGTGGAATTTCTGGGCCTCCATGATTGTGTGAGTCAATTCCTATAATAAATCTATCTATCTATCTATCTATCTATCTATCTATCTATCTATCTATCTTTCTTCTTCCTCCTCCTGCTCCTCCTCCTCTTCCTTCTCGATCATTATCATCATCATCATCTATCATCATTTCCTGTTGCTTTTGTTTCTTTGGAAAAACTGAGTAATAGAGCTACTAAACAAAAAATCTTGTTAATATCAAAATATTACTCCTTCATACCACAAGACAGTAGCAATGGCAGCTCACAGGGCAGTGTGAAGGGTCACAGCTAGGAGCCAGGGAGATCTGGCCTTAAAATTGGACTCAACATTCAATAGCCATATTATTTGGATAAATTATTGAAATAATATATGATGGTTTTCCCACCTACAGGATGATACCTAGATTCAAAAGTTGTACGGAGTAAAATTTAAATGAACACAAGTAAAATAATGGCTCATAGGAGACTAGAAATATATGAGTAATTATTGTAGCCTCTGGGTTGGAAATGTCATTGTCACAGAGAATATGTTCAACGTTTTTGTTGGTATCTTGGAAAGGCATCGGATTGAACCACTCAAGAGCTTTGGCGCAGGTATGAGGCTAAGCAGAGGAGGTGATGGGTGTAAGGGTGGCCTCAGATGCTTGTGGGAGAAATGGGTACTGCTGTTGTCTGCATATGAAATGTCCCCCCAACCCCCCCCCCCTCTTTTAAAGGCTTGATCTCCAGACCATGTCACTACTGGGAGGTGGTGGAACCTTAGGAGGCGTGCACTAGCAGGAGGAAGTTAGGTCATTGGGGGCGTGACATTGAAAGTGATACTCGGACCCTGTCCCCTTTCACTTTTGCTTCCTGGCCATGAGGGGAGCAGTTTTTCTTGTCACCTGCTTTCTGCCATGATGTTCTGCCTCACCACAGGACCAGAGCAAAGGAATCAAGCACCCATGGACTGGATCCTCCAAAACTGGGAGCCAAGATGAACCTTTTCTCTTTTTAAGTTGATTGTTTTGGATATTTTGTTAATGGAAAGCTAACACAGATATTCTTGATCTTGGTCTCCCTGGTGATAGGCTCCTAGGAGGAGTGTACGAATCAGGGAGAAGGAAAAAGAATATTTAAGACATGACGTTGGAGTCAGGTAGGCTGTAAATCATGAGAAGACAAGAATCCTGATGAGAGCCCTGGCAATGAAGATTTATTCTGGACTCTCCAGCCTAGGAGGTGGAGCAGCGTTGGGCAGAGGTTAGCAATGACTCAACCATGAGTCGCTGCGGGCATCTAGGACACCCCAGGCAATGTCCTGCAGGCTTCACATGCATTAAATTGTGTAATCCTCTCACCAGCCTAGAAGTGGGAGCCATTAATAGCCCCATGTTTTACTTGGGGCTATCAAAAGATTTCAGTTTTGAGTTGACTGAGTGACAACAGAGAGGTCAATGCCATGGCAGAAAGTTTTATTACTCACAGGTTCCAAGAAGAGGAGGTATATCATGCCAAGCAGGGCCAGGGAAAATACCTGGGTCAGTCAGGAGATAGAAGGTATAAAGCAGAACATGGCCCAGAGCCATTACTGTGGTTTCTGTGGGGAAAGAATGAGTATGGCAGAATAGGCAAGTGTGTTTGTCACATTTTTATCACTGTCGCCCAAATACCTGACAGGAACAACTTAGAGGAGGAAAGATTGGTTTGCCTCATGGTCTCAGAGGTCAGTCCATGGTCGACTGGCTCCATTACTGAGGTGAGGTGGAACATCATGGAGAAGGGTGTGCTGGAGGAGAGCTGTTCTGCTCATGGCAGCAGGGAAGCAGAGGGAGAGAGGGGAAGGGGTCAGGGACAAGATAGAGTCCCCATGAACACATCCTCAGTGGCCTGCGTCCTCCAGCCATGCCCCATCTGCCCACAGTTTCTACTACCTCTCAGTAGTTCATTCAGCTCTCGATGGATTAATCCACTCATGAGGTCAGAGTCCTCATGATCCAAACACTTCCCCAGGGTCCCACCACTGGACATTGCTGCACTGGGGACCAAGCCTTCAGCACATGAGCTTCTAGGGGAAACGCCAGACCGAAGCCATAACAGAAAATTAAGCAATTTTAGGATTGGATACTTGGAAATATTTTGGCAGGCTTTGGAATATAGGGTTTGTTCCTAGTTGTCTGGTACCTGGTTCTGGGGTGATTTAGTACTGGGAAGTTTTGGTTTCCTGTGTGCTAGTTAGATAAAGGAGGTGGTTGGAGGTAATAGACTTTAAATTGATTGGTTTACATATGAAAGATATGCTCACAACTAAATTGTTAGCTATCTCTGGGAATTAGCTAGCCTCAGGAAGGGCAGTCTTTCACTGGCTGGCAAGATATCAAGATGTCAAAGCCATCATAAAATGTAGAAAAACAACAACACCTGCCTTGATATATCAGGGAATTCTGACACAGAGAAGGTAATTCCTTTGCACATGGTCACCCAGCGAAGTGATGGAGCTGGACATTCCATCAAGGGGCAGTGTCTATGCTTATTCATTGAGATAACTGCCTCTAGACTTCTAAAAATGGTACATCGCAAAAGCTTGTTGGTAACAGCAAAAGTTTACACATAAATAAAGTTTGTTTCATGGTACAAAAGAGAATGAGAGGCAATTTTTTTCAAAATTCAAACTAAATTATAACCTGGTATTACAACTTGAATAAATAATATTTCACTTCTGTGATCAAAGGAAGTATGTCGCTACCATACAGCAGAATGCCTCCCAGAGTTCCAGGGACATGTTCAGCTCCAGATGTCATTTTGATGAATGAGGAGCATGTGGCAAGACCGGCCGGGCCAACATTCATCTCTCACAGGTGGCTCGGATCTAGGCCGGCCTGAAGCAGAGAGATTGTCTTTGAGGACTTTTTAAGGTTTATGAGGGACATAAAGTAATTTTTCTAGTCCCTATATCTCATGGATTCACAGTTTTCTCCTGGTTTATACAAAATGAGCCAGCAAAGGAACCGTTCAAAGTCACTTCCACATTTTGCAAGGGAGAGAGTCTCTCTACAGCTACAAAATGGCTACTACTGGGTCAGAATTTACTGTTCCTTTCAAAAGTTCTGACCAAGACTTCATCGTTCATTGTCACCCTAGGAACACAAGACTTAAAAGGCAACATAGATAGAAATGGCCAAGAACGGAGATGGTATGCCAGGCATGGTGCCCTATACCTATAATCCCAGCACTTGGGAGGCTGAGTCAGGAGGATTGCAGGTTTAAGGCCAGCTTCAGAAACTTAGTGATGCCCTAAGCAACTTACTGAGACACTGTTTCAAATAAAAAGTAGGGCTAGGGGTGGAGGTGGAGGTAGAATGATCCTGGGTTCAGTACCTGAGTACCCCCCCAAAAAAATGATATGGCAAGAAAATCCGGTAGAACTGTATATTAAAAGTGAATGTAAAAGATATCTAAAGATAGCTAAGAGATTTTGCTTAATCCCTTTTGCAAAATCTTTAAGTTGAAACACATATTTAGATAAATTCATCAACAATAGTAATTTCTTTTTTGTGAAAAATAATTTATTATTGTTTCCCAAATTTTAAAATTTCAAATAGTTTTGGTTCATTTGACTTTAGGTGAGGAAAAGACAACACTTACAAGTAAGTCATTTGTTTAATGCGTAATGTGGTGTAATGAAATACACTTTTTTTTTTTTCATATTGGGGATTGAACCCAGGAGCATTCTACCTCCAAGCTATACCCTCAGCCCTATTTCTTTTTTTTTTTTTTTTTTTTTGTGGTACTAGAGATTGAACCCAGGAGCATGCTACCTCCAAGCTACACCCTCAGCCTTCTTTCTTTTTTTGTGTGTGTGGTACTGGGGATTGAACCCAGAGGCATTCTGCCTCCGAGGTATATCCTCAGCCCTATTTTTTTGAAACAGGATCTCACTAAGTTGCAGAGGGCCTCACAAGTTGCTGAGGCTGGCTGTGAACTTGCGATCCTCCTGTCTCAGCCTCCCAAGTACTGGGATTACAAGTGTGTGCCACCACACCTGGCCATCAGCCCTATTTTTTTATTCTTTATTTTGAAACAGGATCTCACTAAGTAGCTGAGGCTGGCTGCGGACCTGTGATCCTCCTGTCTCAGTATGTGCCACCATGCCCAACTGAAGTACACTTTTTAAAATGTTTTGTTAGTACAATATAGTTGTACATCGTAGTGAGATTTGCAGTGACACAGTAATACCCGCATATGGCACTTGTCTGTTTCCCTTCACATCCCAGCCAGCTCCCCCTCCTCCCTCCCTATGCATGTTGGTGAGATTGGTAGTAAAATCTTCTTGTTTGGACATAACCTTATTTGAACTGTTCATTTCCTTAATCCTCCTTTTTCTCCTCCCATGCCCCTCCTCCAAACCCCTTTGATAATTCTTCTGGTCTCTCTCCTCATTTATCTGAAGTTCTTTTGTTTCCTATTTTCTCTCTAGCTTTCACAGTTGAGAGAAAATATATGACCCTTAGCTTTCTGAGACTGGCTGACCTCACTCAGCAGAAAATTCTCTAGTGCCATTAAAATCCCATTGTGCCTGTACCCACATTTCCTTTAGCCATTCATCTGTTGATTCTTATATGGCTGTCACTGGTGAGACTTTGTGCTGGGGACTAGTACTAAAATTCCTTCTCTTAGTTTCTTGTTTAAGATATCTTACCTCATTCAACTTACAGAACAATCTGCTGAAGCAGGACAGACACTGTGGTAGGTGTTGTTCTTGTTTGACTATTCACATTTCTTATTCTGAGAATAACAGAAAACCCTCCTGGTCTTTACCCCAGTGAGATCTATGTGTTTTTCATGCATAACCAGTAGTCTAGGGCCTAGTTGTGGTTGGCATTCATTTGACTACTCAGTGATAGCATTTGGTACCCAAGTCTTTCCATCTTCTTGCTCTCCTTCCCTTAGTGGAGTGACTCCTGTCTACATGCTTAACAGTCACCAATTGGTCACCTTGGCAGGAATTGACTCACTTTGATCCCTTCTTTCTGGGCAACATCTCTTTATTTTTAGCCTTGAAAAAAAATGTTGTCCATGGATCCGAGTCATCAGTCCTACAAAGTTATCCTTCTTGGAAGAAGAAAGTGAAAGGTTATCTTATTCTTTAGTTGCAAAGTTGACTCTAGTGGACGGTGAACATAATCAGATTATTTTTTACATCCGCTTTGTGTGTGTGTATGTGTGTGTGTGTGTGTGTGTGTGTGTGTGTGTGTGTGTGTATGTGTGGTACTGGGGGTTGAACCCAGGGACATTCTACCTCTGAGCTCTAACCCCAGCCCTGTTTTATTTTTTATTATTTGAAACAGGGACATGATAAGTTGCTGAGGGTATCAATAAGTTGCTGAGGCTGGTCTCAAACGTGTGATCTTCCTGTCTTAGCCTCCCAAGTATACTGGGATTACAGGTTGTACCACCACACCTGGCCCAACAAAGCTCTTAATATACATCTCTCACTGGCCTGGCTGAACCTTGACTCTTACAGATGATATTACTCATTAGTTTGAGAGATATGGAGAGTTTCAACCCACTACATGAATTTTCCAGTTGGGATCATTCTCTAGTTTTCAATCAGAATCACATCCTACAATTCTACAAAGAGTGGGACCTGATCACCTGTGACCTTGTCAACCTGATTTTTTTTTTGCATGAATCCATGAATCATTACTTTTAAAGTCATAGAAAAATTTTAAAACACCTGCAAGAAAGGTTTGAATATAAAAAGACATGAACATACATGTAAATCACAACATATTCTCCCCTATAAACTTTTATTTGATGTTAAAAATATAGAATAGATAATATAATCCAATGTTAGTCTTTCATTCTGCCTTAATAGATTTTTCCTTCCCTCCCTCCCTCCCTTCCTTTCTTCCTTCCTTCCTTCCTTCCTTCCTTCCTTCCTTCCTTCCTTCCTTCTCTCTTTCCTTCCTTCTTTTCTTTTTTTGGGGGGCGGGGAGTGTATGTGGTACTGGGGATTGAACCTGACTAAGGATTGAGTAAAAAGTGTCTATGCTGTGGTGGTTAAATCTGGACGTGTCTTCCATCAATAGCCGACCAGTTTAACTTGGCCAGAAACACCTACAGGCTGTGTTGGAAGACTGGAGTGGAGCAGGCGTCAGCTGGACGTGCATGAACATAAGGATGCAGAGAACTTCCAGAGTAACCTCATGGGGTTCCTGGGGAAAGAGAACAAGGATATTCCACAAACATTCAATTAAGAAGAACATGAGGCTATGTCCTGAGAAATGTGATAGCCTCCAAATCTCCAGCAGGTAGAGATGGTTTCTATTTATTCATTTGTTTATTTATTTATCTTGTGATACTGGGGACTGAACTCAAGGGCATTCTACCTCTGAGCTACACCCCTAGCCTTTATTTTATTTTAAAACAGCATCTTGTTAAGTTCCTGAGGGCCTCACTAAATTTTTGAGGCTGGCCTCAAACCTGTGATCTTCCTGTCTCAGCCTCCCAAATACTAGGATTACAGGTGTGTGCCACCATACTTGGCAGCTCTTTTTTTTTTTTTTTTTTTTTTCCATACTGGGGATTGAACTCAGGGGCTTTCTACCTCCGAGCTACACCTCCAACCCTATTTTTTATTCTTTATTTTGAAACAGGGTCTCACTAAGTTGCGGAGTGCCTCACTAGGTAGCTGAGGCTGGCCGCGCACCCCGATCCTCCGGTCTCAGCCTCCCAAATGCTGGGATTACAAGCATGTGCCACCATACCCGGCTGTGCCTACACATTCTTAACCAGTCCTTTCTGTTGTCTTCATGGACCTAGTGAAAAGACCCCATCAAGCAGTGTTTTAGAGAGATATTTGAGCCAGGTGGGCTCCTGATAACCAGGATAGCTAGCGTGTTCTGTTTACCAACATGGCAGCCACACACAGAAGGGAGCCCAGATGTGGCATCTTCCTCTGACCACAGGCTACACTGTAGGTAATTGTTCCAGTCCACATTCTTGCAGCCACAATCTAAAGACCTGACCGTGTAACTTAGAGGGAAGAAAGTTTTTTTGTTTTGTTTTTGTTTTTTTATGGTTTTGGGTTCAATCTATGTGAGGCTGGGGACTGCAGATGTCAGGGCATGGCAGCAGGAGGAGGAGGAGGGAGAGCACGTGGGCTGTGCTCCTCACGTCATGGAGGCTGGGAGCAAGGAAGAGGGCAGGGAGAGGAGGAACCAAACACAGTCCCCAAGGTGCACCCCAGGGACCCACCACCAGGCATACCCCACTGACCTATCAGGTACCACCCAGGTAAGTCCATTACAATGAATTTACCCACTCCTGGGATCACAACCCTCAAGATTTGATTATATCGACTCCAAACATTAACACATGAGCTCTTTAGGGGACATTTTACTATAATAGTAACTGAGTGAGGACAGCAGGAAACTGGCAAGGGAGACACACAGGATTCTGTGTGTCTCATTCAGGTCATTGGGGGCATGCCTCCGAAGGGGATTGTGGATCCCCATCTCTTCATCTCTCTCTTTTTCATTCCTTAGCCACAAGGTAAGTGGTTCTGCTAAACCACATGCTACTACTGCCATTATGTGGTGTGTCAGCCAAAGTGACAGGGTCAACAGATGATGGACTGAAACCTCTAAAACTGTGAGCCAAAACAGACCTCTCGTGCTTTATAAGTTGATTATCCCAGGTGTTTGATATAGCAATGGGAAGCTGACTATGCAAGGGCAGATTTACTTTATTCAGTCTTTTGATTCAAAGATTAATCTCTTTGGGAAACACCATCATAGACACACCCAGAAATCATGGCTTACCATGATTTCATAGCTTATCTGGGTATCCACTAGCCTGGTCAAGTTGATACATAAAATGAACCATCACAGATATATATACCTCTACCCTTGTCAACAGTTGGTATTACCCAGAACATGGAAAACTCACAATTCGCTAATGATGAAAAAACCTTTTGCTAATGATGGTGAAAACCTTTGCCTAAACTTTTTTTTAGGAAGAAGTCTCAATCTTCTGATGACAACATTGAAATACCATGAAGAGTACAAAAGTAGGTTGCACTCAGTTGGTGTATGGAATGTGCTGCCGTATCTGGATTGTGGCAGAGTGGAGGGCTCATGGTGCACCTGAGACCACCTTCAGAGTGTGTGCAAAGCTACAGATAAAGATACACAATTTATCATGGCATCAAAAAGGCATCTCCTGTACAGTGCTCCTAAAGTACTTTACATAATGAGACTAATTCTGAATAGTCATAGTTCACTGGGTACCTTTATGCAGTGTGGATAGGTAGGCAATATATCTAACCCTTCTGAAAATAGCATATATTAACCTACCAGTTCTCAAACAAGGAATTGACTGAGCAGATTATAGCATAATAAGAATTATAATGCAGGTATTAAAAATATGTTCACAAAGAAGGAAAGAAGAAAATATTTTTAGTATAATGTTAAGAGGAAAAAGTTAGTACAAAACCATATATTCAATATTTAATTTATCAGGAAGATCAATACATGGCATTGCATTAAACTGAAGAGCTTCTGTGCAGCAAAGGAAACTAGCAAGAACCTCAACAGAAAGCCAACAGAATGGGAGAAAATTTTTGCCAGCTACTCCTCTGGTAGAGGACTAATATTTAGAATACATAGAGAACTCAAGAAACTTACAGCTAAGAAAACAAATAACACAATCAAAAAATGGACAAGTGAACTAAATATACACTTCACAAAGGAAGAAATACAAATGGTTAATAAATGTATAAAGAAATGTTCAACATCATTAGCAATCAGAGAGATGCAAATCAAAACTACCCTGAGATTTCACCTAACCCCAATTAGAATGGCAATAATTAAAAACACAAACAACAACACATGTTGGAGAGGGTGTGGAGAAGAGGGAACTCTAATACATTGTGGTTGGGATTGTAGATTAGTGCAACCACTCTGGAAAACAGTATGGAGGATCCTCAAATGAATGGGAGTGAACCTACCATATGACCCAGCATATCTACCCAAAAGAATGGAAACCAAACTACCAGACATTTGCATGTGTATCTATGTTTATAGCTGCACAATTTACAATTGCCAAACTATGGAGCCAGCCAAGATGTCCATCAACAGATGAATGGATTACAAAACTATGGGATATGTACACAATGGAATTTTACTCAGCCATAAAGAAGAACAAGATCATGTCATTTGCAGGAAAATGGATGGAACTGGAAAATATTATGTTAAGTGAGATTAGTCAGTCATGAGAAGTAAAAAATCATATGCTCTCCCTAATTTGTGGAAGCTAAGCAGAAAGTGGGACATAAGAGGGACTCTAGACAAAAAAGGAGAAACCTTAGATGAGCAAAGAAGGTGACTTAACTGAAGGGGATGGGGGGGCAAGGGAAACACTCTGATGCACATGATACACTTTCACAAACATATCAAAGTCAATCACTAAACAGAACATGAGAAGGGAGGAGGGGGAGGGAATGGGGAGGGAATTGGGGAAGGGTTAAATGAGACCTGTGGACATTATGCCTCTACCAGCTTGTAACTCATAAAGATGTATGATTACCCTGCACCGATAAAATTTTTAAAAAGTAGTTTATCTCTTGGTATTTATACAGATATATGTGTGTGCATATACATATATATTTATGTATATTTATATAATGGTTGGTCAAGGTGTACTAAGTTACAGTTAGATAGGAACAAGAATACCTGGTGTGCTATTGCACAGTAGGATTATTATAGATAACAAGAATGTACTATGCATCTCAAAAACTGAGAAGAAAGGATTTTGAAAGTTTTCACCATAAAGAAATAATAAATGTTTGAGGAGATACATTTGTTTAACCTGATTTAAACATTGCACAATATATACACGTATCAAAATATTACACGGCACCACTTTGGTGTGATTCTTTTTATGATTTTGTGCATCAGTTAAACATAAATTGTAAAAAAAGATGAACAGTTGGGTTTAGGATCCTTCTGAATGTGACACAGTGGTGGGTATATTTAGATTGTGTATTAGTCTGTTTTCTGTTGCTATAACAGAATACCCAAGACTGAGTAAGTTATAAAGAAAAGAGCTGAGCTGAGTGCAGTGTAGTGGCACTTTCCTTTAGTCCCAGTACATGGGAGGCTGAGACAGGAGGATAACAGGTTCAAGACCAACCTCAGCAACAGACCCTCACAACTTAGCAAAACCTTGTTTCAAATAATAATGATTATAATAATAGTAAAATAGGGCTGGGGGTATAACTCAGAGATAGAGCCCCCTTGGGTTTGATCTCTAGCAGGAGAGAGAAGAAGAGAGGAGAGAGAAGGAAGGAAGGAAAGAGAGGAAGGAAAGAGAAGAAAGAGGAGGAGGAGTAAAAAGGAAAGGAGAGAAGAGAAGAGAAAAGAAAAAATCTTATGACTTTGGAGGCTGGGAAGACAAGACCTGGCAATCCTCTCTCTGGTGAGGGCTCCGTGGGCTTCAATTTGTAGAGTGTTTGTCTATCCTGTCTGTGTTCCACCACGAGCTGAGGTGGAGATACTGGAGAATCCATGGATCTTGTTATCCTCAAGGCTCCTGGAACTGACCCCCCTGGATCCTGAGGGAGGACCATCTGAATCTTCGAGTCTAGGATGCAAAAGACATGCTTTATACTTGGTGTCTTATATGGAAGCCCTGGATAGGGTTTTCACTGAGA
Source organism: Graphiurus murinus (assembly GCA_004027655.1). Taxonomy (NCBI): domain Eukaryota; kingdom Metazoa; phylum Chordata; class Mammalia; order Rodentia; family Gliridae; genus Graphiurus; species Graphiurus murinus. The sequence continues at coordinate 112,819 of PVLC010001964.1, forward strand.
TGAGGTCTCGAGGGTCCCCAAAGGGGAGGAGAACCTTGAATTTCAAGACGGGTCCCAGTGAGACACAGACTGATTTGACTGAGAGAGGGATAGAAGCACACACTCTAAAGGACAGGGTGGAGTGTGGGTGCTGGAGACGAGTGTGCTGGCTACCTCTACACCAGGTGCTTTTATACACATAAAATATCTAGTGTACAGACATGAACTAAGAGGATGAGTTGGAGGCTGCACCTATTATTACCTAGTAGGGCTTGTTTTCTTCTTTGTTCTTGATGAAAAATATCAAATAATTTCCCCAATCAAGGGGCTTTGCTGTTTTGCTTTGTGAACTTACAAACAATACTACATTGATGTAGCTTTGAGGGCTTGATGGAAGGTAAGAGCACAGATGAAATAATCAGATGATCTATGGATAAGGTCCAATGATTGGCTAAACTGTGCTGCTTTGATCAGAGCATGTGAAAGAGAACTCTGAATCTGGACTGACTTCCTTCCTTCCTTCCTTCCTTCCTTCCTTCCTTCCTTCCTTCCTTCCTTCCTTCCTTCCTTCCTCTGAGGATTAAAGTCAGGGGTGTTCTACCTCTGAGCTACACCCTCAGCCCTATTTTATTTTGAAACAGAGTCTTGCTAAATTACTGCACACTGGCCTTGAACCTGCAATCCTCCTGTCTCAGCCTCCCAAGTACTGAGATTCCAGATGTGTGCTACTGTGCCTGGCTGAATTTGGACTCATGGTCATGGCTACTCTTGTTCAGTTCCTCGTGTCTCCTTTCTTGTCTCCCATTTGTCCTCAGTCCAGGCATAGAGAAGTGGGGCTCTCTGTCTGAAGTCAGTGCTAACATTGGGGTTTGCTTCTCCCCGGCAGGTCACTGCAGCCTGTGTGGGTTGGGGTTGGCTGAGCTTAACTAGATATTTTCTCCAGCAGTAAAGCATAGGGGAACTTCCAATCCCTAGTGGTTCTAGAGGAGCCTAAAGTCTAGATTTCTGTGGATTAAAGTAGGTGGTTCTGCTGGAAGGCTATAATGAGAAATATGGTATGTCCCAGGGCAGGAGAGCAGAGCTGTACACAAAGACAGCTGCTACTGGGAGTCCACATCCCGCATGTTTGGGAAGCACGAAAATGGAGTTCAACTTGATTTATTGTTATAGTATCTATAATATCTTCATTATTAAATCGATGTTAGCAATTAGCACTTAGAACATTTTACAGCCACATGGCATTTCATAGTTCACAAAGTATGTTGAGTGAGTGCTTTTTTGTGTGTTTTAACCTTTGAAACTCATACTCAAATCCAAAAAACATGCCAAAAGCACTTGGTTACCAATCACACACTGTCTTGTATTTTAGCTGTGAGTGTGTTGCTGGTGTTTTTGTTTTATTTTTAGTAAGTTATGAGATTTGCAGACTGGACATGGCCTGGTCATAACTCTTTGTTTCCCCTGAGGTCAACAATACCTATAGGTGAGGTCCAAGTCCCCATAGCTAGTGTTTAATACAGCCAATCTTCTGGGCGAGCCTGACCTGATAAAAATTAACCTTTGCAAAATTAAGAAAATTAAAAATGCTCAACAGTTACTTTTAATCACTACATTGAGCAGCAATGCCACACCTGTAGCACTGTTCACACCCAAGGTTGATGATAGTCCTAACTCTGTTTTAACTACATTTTATTTTTATTCTTTTTAGAATCTTATTGGTATAATATGATTATACATCATAGTGAGATTCATAGCAATACATTCATTTATGCACACAATATCTCTTGGTGTGGTTTCCTCCTAACTCCTTCCTGCTATGCCCTCCTGCCTCCTCATTCATGCTAGTGAGGTTGGTAGTAATACCTTCATACATGGACATAATATGCCCTAAAGCTTGGGAAATAAAATCAAGAATCAATAACCTGATGGCACCCAATTAAAACCTTCTGTACAGCAAAGAAAACAATCAAAAGCATGAAAAAAGAGCCCTAGAATGGGAGAAAACCTTTGCTAGCTACTCCTGTGATAGAGGACTAACATCTGGAATATATAAAGAACTCAAAAAAATTTATACCAGAAAAAAAACTCAATAAAAATAGGCAATCGAACTGAATTGGCAAAATGAGCAATAGACACTTCTCAAAAGAAGAAATGGCCAATAAATATATGGAAAAATGTTCAACATCAGTAGCAGTCAGAGAGATGCAAATCAAAACTATACTGCAATTCCAGATTCCATCTAACCCCAGTTGGGTTATCATTTCTTTTATCATCTTTCATCAAGAATACAAACAGTATCAAGAATACAAACAGTAATAAATGCTGTCGAACATGTGCAGAAATAGGAACTCTTATACACTGTTGGTGTGGTGGGACTGCAAATTATATAAACCACTATGGAGATCAACATGGAGGTTCCTCAAAAGACTAGGAATGGAAGCATAACATGACCCAACTATACCACTCCTTGGTATCTTTCTAAAATAATTGTCACTAAAATACTATAGTGATACATGCATACCTATGTTTAGAGCAAGTAACAATAACCAAATTGTGGAACCAACCTTGGTGTCTGTCAATAGATGACTAAATAAAGAAAATATGGTATATATACACTATGGAATTTTACTCAGCTATAAAGAAGAACAAGTTTCTGTCATTTGCAGGAAAATGGATGGAACTAGAGAACATTATGCTAAGTGAGATCAGACAGTCTCAGAAAAACCAAGAGTTGTATGTTTTCTCTCCTGTGTGGAAGCTAGAGAGAAAATAGGAAAGGAAAGGAACTTTTTGATAATTCGAAGTGAGAAGTAGATTAGTGGAAGGGGGAGGGAGCAGGGGAAAGGAAAAAGAAGGCTTGAGGAAGGAAGCAGCTCTATCACTTTAAAAAGAAAAAAAAAAAAGGCGCTGGGTAGGGGGAGCTCCTGACTCTGCGGCATTCCTCAGCCAGACCCAGTGCGGCTGGCTGCGGTGGCAGTCACACTGGAACCTGCTGATGGCACAAAAGGCAAACAAAAGCATGGAGACCAGGATGCTGACAGCGATCAGAGAGTGTCTGAGGCTCACTGGATCACAAACGAGGGGGGAAATGAGCAAGAATCGTGCAGAAGCCGTGGGCTCCAAGCTTTGATTGCTCATTCAGTCCTCACTGAGCAGGCGAGAAAGGAGCCCGGGCGCTGGCCCTGGAGATGTCTTTGGGGATCCTGGACTACCTTCCTTGGGATCTCCGCCCTCCTGAGAGCCGCCAGCATCTTCTGAGGCGTGAGGTGCAGTTGTAAGTAATGAGTTCTTTTTTAAAAATGTTCAGCTTGGACTTGCTGCCTGCCAGTCTGTGGGTGAGGCGCCAGGCTGCAGCTGGAGAGCTGACTGAGGTCCCCTGAGCTGGCTTTGTCATTTTAATTTCCACCCTAGGTTGCCGAGTTAGTCACAAAGGGTCTATTGGTAATACGGAGTGCTAGGCCCAGTCTTGAGATAGAGTGGAATTCTCAAAGTAGCTATTGTTTAATTTACAGTAGTTGTCCTCATTTTAGACAGCATGCCCTTAAATGATCCCATAGATTAGTTATATAATAATAATCGAAAACCTTTTCAGTTGAAAATATTTTTCTTAGTTTCTTCTTCACTTTGGAGATTGAACTGAGAGGTGCTCTACCTCTGAGCTACACCCCCAACCCTATTTTATTTTTATTTTGAAACAGGGTCTTGCTATGTTGCTGAAGGTCTTCCTAAATTGCTAAGGTTGTTCTCGAACTTGTGATTCTCCTGTCTCAGCTTTCCAAGTACTGGGATTGTATACAGGCATGCTCCGCTGCATCGTGCTTAATTTTATTTTAATAAGTGATTATTAAATTCTTAGAGGGTTCCAATTTTAGCAAGAAAATCTTCCTTTCTTCCTTTTCTTTTTTCCTTAAAACATAGTATCTCAGAGAAGAACGTTGGCTTTCTTTTTCACATGTTCTCTCTGTCTCTGAAGATGAATTAAAGTCTATTCCATTTAAGTAGAAGACAGAATGCAGGTTGATTCCTTGTGTTTCTAAGCATTAGCCTCCCTTGAGTTGTATGGAAGGGAGCTCTTCATTTGGCACTACCACAGATAAAAGGAACTGGTGCTTAACCCCGTTTTATTGGTCCCATGACAAGTAAGTCTACCACATTGGTTTTTGAGCCATCCATTGATAACCAGGTACATGGCTCTTTGGTCGCTATGATTTTGCTGATGACTGACCAGCTTTCTTTTCCTTAATCTTGCCCGTAAAGTCTCACTTCACGACAAAGCCATCTCATCCTTGGCCGTCCATCCCCTTCATCCTTTCTTTAGCCTTCTTTGGCTTTCTGGCTTGCAGGATCTTTAAGACTCCTCTAGTATCCCTTTCAAACAAACCAAGCCAGAGTTTTCATCTTCCCATAGCTTCCTCTTATCCTGATTGAGTCTAAAAACTTTTTCAGCAGGCATGGTGGTGCATGCTTGTAATCTCAGTACTTGGGAGGCTGAGACAGGAGGATCACAGGTTAGGTGCCAACTTCAATGACTAAGTTAGCAAGGCCCTCAGTGACTTAGCAAGACCCTGCATAATCCATTAGGGTTTTATCTTTGTTTGGTACTGGAAGTGGAACCCAGGGACCTTGTACTTCCGGCTATACCCCTAGCCCTATTTTACTTTATTTTTTTATTTGTTAACAGGGTCTCACTAAGTTGCTAAGAGCCTCACTAAGTTGCTGAGGCTGACTTTGACCCTGTGATCCTCCTGTCTAAGTCTCCCAAGTACTGGGATTACAGGTACATGCCACCACACCCTACTCTGTTTCAAATTTTAAAACAAAAGCAAAATAAAACAACAACAACAAAAAAATTCCAAAACCCCCAAAGATGATTTTTTTTTTTTTTTGTGGTATGGGGATTGAACTCTGGGGCATTCTACCTTCGAGCTATACCCCAGTCCTATTTTTTATTCTTTATTGGGAAACCAGGTCTCACTAAGTTGTGGAGGGCCTCACTAGGTAGCTGAGGCTGGCCTCAAACCCGGATCCTCCGGTCTCAGTCTCCCAAGGACTGGGATTACAAGCGTGCGCCACCACGCCCGGCTACCCCTAAATATTTTTTGTGAATTTCTTTGGTGTCAGATAGACTTGGTTTTGCAAACTGGCTCTACATCATACTAATTTTGATATGTAAGCTCTAGCGGCTTCAGTTTTCTCCTTAAATGGGACCAATAATAGGTTAGCAATCCCCATGTAGGGGTTAGGTACCAGGATGGTGAGCCTCTGGCATGGCTATATATGATAGGCTACCCTGAAAAAGTTAGTCCTTAAATACTATAAATGAGTTATTATTTTCCGTTCAAAGAACCAGGTAATATCAGTCATCTAATGTCAAATTGGAATTTTTTGGTTGTTGTTGGGTACTGATGATTGAACCCAGGGGCATTCTACCTCTGAGATATACTCCCAGCCCTTTTTCTAAAAAAAAATTTTAATTTTTATTTTCTTGATAAGTTGCCGGGGCTGATATCAAATTTACAATCCTCCTGCCTCAACTCCCTAAGTACTGGGATTGCAGGCTTGTGCTACCATGCCTACCTCAAATTAGATATTTAAATCATAACTAATTTTTTTTTGTGGTACCGAGGATTGAACCCAGGGGCATTCTATCTCCAAG